>LR537628.1:0-164619 GCA_900883565.2 Caenorhabditis panamensis
ACAATACCCGCTGATGCCGTTGTTGGGATTGTTGATTTCGGTATCAATTGACGTGGAATTTCTTGGAGAGTAACTTCAACGTCATGAAACTGCATAAAAAGTAATAGAACTCTTGAAAAACGTGCAAAACCCCCAACCGGAAATCATCTCACATCTCATCCTCCATCCCCCATTCTCCATTCCCCACTTCAATGAACTCCCCACAAAAACGGTGAAATGCGGAGGATGACCGACTCTCTCTGTCTTCTCTTCCCTCTTTTCTTACCTAATTGCCTCAAATTTCGACGCACTATTTCGGGCAATTTGGCCTGTGAGCACACTCGCCCCCGACTGACTTTCTGGTGCTGGTTTGGGCTGGTTTCGACACTTTTGTTGTTGGTTTCTCGTATTCACAGTGTCTCTTTGGATTGATTGAATACTGTTTTACATGGTTCTCAAAATGTAGATTGAGTTTTTAAATAATCCCGTTAAGTTTGCTCTACTCAATCTGAAATTCTGCGTTGATTAATGTAAAGTTTGGCCTTTTTTGGCTAATTTTCCCATGTTTCTAGAGACTCTAGAGCTTTCTACATCTAGTAATGTCAGTTTTATTGTTTTTTTCATTTTCAGCGTAAAATTCTGAGTAATTTGATACCAAAAATTACAAAATTCATGCAATTTGAAATTTTTCATTTTTTCAAAAAATTGAAAAAAAATTTTCAAAAATTTCAAACTCCCCAAAGTATGACTTGCAGCATATCATTTGATGCAGAATTTTTCACTCAAAAAGCTGAGCGTAAAAACAATGTTCAAAACTAATTAGATCCCGAGAAACCCTCAAAAAACCGAAACTTCCAACCTAATTACTCTCCCATTTCAGTGTCGTTTTTCCGGTGTTTCCAGAAGCTCTAGCGCATTTCAAACTTGATTGTGACAAATTTCATTAATTTTTCCTTTTTTAACGTTAAATTCTGAGCAATTTGGTACCAAAAACTACTACTTTTGAGAAAATTTGAAATTTTTCATTTTTTCAAAAAATTGAAAAAAAAATTTCAAAAATTTCAAACTTTCCAAAATATTACTTGCAGCATATGATTCGATGCAGAATTTTAAATTCAAAAAGCTGCAGGTAAAAACAATTTTTAAAACTAATTAGATCCCAGAAAAACACTCAAAAAACCGAAACTTCCAAACTAATTACTCTCCGAGTCGTTCCTCCGAAAAGTCATCTCCCCTCTAACTCACCCCACAACATTTCATATCCTCTGTCGTTTTTCATGAATAATTCGCATTGGAAATGATATGAAATTAAAGGGAATTCGAAAAGACTCACTCTCTCTCCAACTCCATCTTCCCCACTAATTTTTGACCGAAACTAAACTTTTGCCGAAAATGTCATTTATTTTTTTTTCGTTTTTCCGTTTTTCTCTGTTTCTAGAGGACAATTTCTGACGGCAAAATCAAAAAAATGACAGCAATTTGTTGACTTTTTGTTTTTCCTGTTTTTTGAGAATAATTTCGGCTCGATTGCAATTGCTGCCGAAAATTGCATTCACACCCAGTCCAGTTTTCCGGGTTCTTTTTGGCTTCTGGCTTCAAATAGCTGAAGAATGGGTTTTATAACTCAAAAACGCTCTAAAAAAAAACAAAGAAAAATGCCTATTTTCACATATTTTCAAGTGGCGCGCGCGCCATGAGAATGCCAAGGTATCATTTTCCACCCCGTTTTTCGGCAATTTTCCGGGCTAAATTATAGGCTGGCGGGTTTTGTTATTGTCATTCGTTATCAGCGTTGAAAGCTGCGTTGAATGATATAACAAGCCTAGGTTTTGAGATTTTTGGAAATTCAGAATTTTGATGGTTTCTGAATTCTGGAAAAAGTCTGAAATTCAAATTTTCCAAATTATGTCATGATTAGGTTTAATCGAACCAAAGTTTCATGTTTATGACAATAAAAAATGTGAGAATGTGTGAAAATTGAGCAGAAAAAAGTTAAAAGTTCAGATTTCATGAAAATTTGAAAAAAAAAATTCAATTTTCAAAAAAATCCAAATTTCCTTAAAATGCAGCATGTTTAGTATCAATAAACGCAAAATTTTATCTTTATAACAAAAAACATAATAAAAATTCATAAGAAACAATCTAGAAAAAGTTGTAAACCTATTTTTCCGTCAATTTTTGAAAATTTTGACCTAATTTTTTAAGTTTTCTGAAAGTTTCAAATTTCCCAAAACTTGTCATGTTTGATATTAATTGAACCAAAATTTTATGTCAAAAACAATAAACAATGTGAGAATGCATGAAAAATGAGCTAGAAAAAATTAGAAACTCATCTTTCGGTCAATTTTTGAAAATTTTGACCTAATTTTTTCAATTTTCTAAAAAATTCAATTTTCATCAAAACCTAGCATAATTAGTATCAATCAACGTAGAATTTTATGTTTATCACAAATAACATAGTCAAAATTCATGAAAAACAAAATTTACAAAGTTAGAAACCCATTTTTCCGTCAATTTTTGAAAATTTTGACCAAATTTTTTTCGATTTCCTAAAAAATTCGAATTTCACCAAAACTTGTCATATTTGGTATTAATAGACGCAGATTTTTAAGCTCATAACAAGAAACATAATGAGAATTTTTGAAAAATTTGCTTGAAAAAGTTTGAATCCCATTTTTTGTCAATTTTTGAAAATTTTGACCTAATTTTTTTCGATTTTCTAAAAAATTCAAATCTTTTCAAATTGTATGTTGATTGATATCAATCGACGCAAAATTTTACGCTCATTATCATAAAAATTACGATATGTTTCTAACTGTTCTGCGAAAAAAGTTATACCCCTCAAAGTCCAGCTGGTCCTATTCCCTCCAGACTTCCAATTAGGAAGACTTTCTTGAACTTTTTTTCTAAATTTTTTGTCATCGCCAGAACTTCATTTTCTTGTCCAATTAGGCCTTTCTCTCTCATTTTCAAGTTTTTCTTCTATCTCCTTGTTCCCGGAAGAAAAAAACCGGAAAAAAAACGGAAAATGGAATCAAAATTGGCTCTTCTTTCTTTGTTCCGCCTGTCGTTTCCATCACTCATTTCCTCTTTCTTCCTCATTTTTTTCATGTTTTTTAGCTCAATTGAACCCTAAAATTCCCCCTTTTTCTAAAAGCCAGATTCCCTATCAAAAATGCATGAAAAAACGGGCAAGTTGTGTGTCAGAATATTTTCCACATTTTACCTAAAAAAACAGAGACGCAGGCGTCTAGAGCAGCTCGATTATTATGATGAATAGGCCCCGAAAATGGCGGGGAATAGACGGAAAAAACACGCAGAAAGTGGGGCCGGCGAGTAATCGGACACCTGTGTGACAGAATATGTTCAGAATTTTGGATTCCTCTTGTATTCTTTGAACTTTTACTTTTTTCTGTTGATTTTTCTCTCTTTACTCTTTTTCTCTATTTCCACAAATAGAAATTCAGATTGTGCTTCCAAATCATCGAAAAATGTGAAATGAGCTCCAGAGAGAATAACGAACAAGCGATTTCTACTCTTCACACCTTATTTATCATTGTTTATTTGCAGGTGAGTTTTCGGTTTTTGGGCTTATGGAACACTTGAAACACTTGAAGTTTAGGGTTTAGAAAAGCTCTAATCAGTTTTTAACAATGAAAATTGAGTTCAAACTTAAAATTTGAGTCTAGGAACCCCATAAAATCACAAAAACCGCAAAATTTTGCAAATGGCCTAGGATCCGACAAAGTGAAAAGTTAGGCCACAGCGGAAAAAGCGGGCTTAGCATTGTTTTTACAGTTTAGCATGTGGAGAATTATGTGAAAACTTGAAATTTGAGTCTAGTAAACCCCAAAAATCCTAGAAACTGTAAAGTTAGGTTGATGGCCTAGGATCCGACAAAGTGAAAAGTTAGGCCTTCGCAAAACGAAAAATGAGGGGTCAGGACTGATTTATCAAGTTTTCAATGTTGAGAAACGTTTGAAACCACAAATTTGATCCCAAAAAACCTCTTAAACCATCAAAACCGCAAAGTTTGGCAAATGGCCTAGGATCCGACAAAGGGAAAGTTAGGCCTCCGCAAAACAAGACTTAGTACTGATTTTTAGTGTTTAGAATATCGAGATATAGCTCACAAGCTCAAAATTCGAGTCTAGAAAACCCTTAAAACCATCAAAACAGCTCAGTTTCGTTGATGGCCTAGAAACCCCAACTTGCAAAACTTCGGCCATCAGTCAAACTTCTTGGAAGCATTTTCATCCTTTTTCTATAGGTTTTCAAGAATTTTGAGTCCATTTTTCACACTCTTAACCCTCAAAGCCTTTAAAAACCCTCAAAATCCCAACTTTCTTCAGGAAATGGCCTGGATCTCCGCACCCCTTCTTATCAGTGCCAATGTCTTCCTTCATGCTTGCATCCGACAGTTTTCTGTTGGTAAGCATCAAAATTTCAATTTTTAGACACTTATTTTTCCTATTTCCAGAGTCCCTAGTCTTCTCCGGAATCATTTTTTCCTTCTTCCTGTTCACCGGCGTTGGTCTAACCGTCTCTCTCTACATCGCTCATACTGTCGCTTTGAGACACGTGAAACCCACTTATTTCTTGCCGTATGCCGCTTTTAAGACTATTAGAATTGTCACCTTGGCTTTAGGTGAGTTTCTAAAGCAAGAAAACCTTTGAAATTCAAATTTTTACAGTGTCTTTTGGAATCCTGTTTTCACCAACACTCATCAAAACTTATTTCTATGCCAGTATCTATGGCCTTTTTGAAACTGTGGCTGGAGCTATTGCTTTGGAGGTTAGTCCGATGTGTTTAATGACCTCAAAAACCCTTAATTTAGGTCACAATTCGTTGTATTCGCGAGACAAAACGCATCAGAAGTGGACGGCGTCGTCAAACCCGAGCAGACGCCAATCTTCCGGCCCACTCGAAAAGTACCCTTATCCATGAGAATTGCTGATTGATTACTACTAATTATCACTGATTATTAACATTAACTGATTCATTTATCCGGGTCCCTGCTGCTCATTTGCTGGTTATTCAATTTTTGGATTTTTTTCAAACATAAAAATTTTGAAAAAAATTGGAATTTGGAAAATGGAAATATTTTATGGAGGCTATGCAGGAAATGGCTGGGTCAATGTTTGGTTTTTGAGAGAATATTTTGTGATTGGGATGGAATACTGAAATTTCCATGTTTTGCCTAGTTTCAATGTTTTGGAAGGTTGCAGCGTGCCTGATTAATCTGGCTCCAACTAGAAAACCACCACATGAATTCCAGGAAGAAGCGGTGTTGGTCTTACATTATTGAGCAAATGTCAGTCCTTGAAACTTTTCTACTGAACTTACTAAACAGATTGATCAAGAACACCATGAGAACCCACTTCAAAAAGAAGAAAACAAAAGGAAACCCAGGACATACCAATAGTGTACAAGAACAATCCAACTTGTAAGCCCATTAGAAACCCAAAATAAAACAGAGAAGATTCATAAAAAGACCGGAGAGAACCCAGGATTGTCAGTCTGTCCCATCACATAGTTGATCCTCCGAACACACCGGTGCCAAGCTAATCTGGTCGACACAAGTGCCATCCAGATTGAAAGACTGTGATGTAATTCAGCAGTACCAATCGTGTGTACGAACATTCCAACATAAGAACCATTAGAAACCCAAAATGAAACAGAGAAGATTCATAAGAAGACCAGAAAGAACCCAGGATTGTCAGTCTGTTCCATCACATAGTTGATCCTCCGAACACACCGGTGCCAAGCTAATCTGGTCGACACAAGTGCCATCCAGATTGAAAGACTGTGATGTAATTCAGCAGTACCAATAGTGTGTACGAACATTCCAACTTGAGAACCATTTGAAACCAGGGAGGAAATAGAGAAGATTCATAAGAAGACCAGAAAGAACCCAGGATTGTCAGTCTGTTCCATCACATAGTTGATCCTCCGAACACACCGGTGCCAAGCTAATCTGGTCGACACAAGTGTCATCCAGATTGAAAGACGTGATGTAATTCAGCAGTACCAATAGTGTGTACGAACATTCCAACATAAGAACCATTAGAAACTCAGAAAGGAGACAGAGAAGATTCATAAGAAGACCAGAAAGAACCCAGGATTATCAGCCCGACCCGAGTGACCACTACAACTGTCCCTCATAGATTTTTTTTTAAAAAGAAGGAGTTTAGTTCTGCACATACGGCATTGAAGAAAGCAGATCAAGACATTTCTGTGTCCCCATCTTTCTGAATCTAGATTTTTCTGAGAATTGCGCCCGAGGAAAATCAATACAATCCGCGTTGTTCCCGTTTCCAAAAACTAAAGTTTCCCTTTTGCGAAAGCCAAGAAACCCCAGTTGGTCCCCGTTAACTTGTTTAGACACTTTTTGAGTATTGCTGATAGTGAAAAAATCAATAGAGTCAGCATCAATAGCGGACCTACAGCCAAAAGTTCCTTTTACCCTTTTTCCAAATTTCAAGGTTCCCCAATCAAAACCCGAACTCACGGATTACCGCTGGAGCTTGTGCAGTGTTGATGTAGAAGTTAGGCGAAAATCTTTCCAACTTGTTGTCATTCTGAAATCAGGAAACTGATTGAAAACCAATCACAAATAACAAAACCAACCTTTCCATTGACATCGAGAAGAGCGGAAGTGATCACCAATCGCCAAGTGAGGCAGAGAGATGAATGACGTGGAATGTCAATTGACGATGTGGATCGATTGAACGGGTACACTACACGCGCGCCTCTTTATGGTCCCTCCTCGGCACACGCAGACAATAAAAGGAGGAGGGACAAGAGGAAATTGATCTATCGTGTGCGCGCGCGTAGTGCACCCGTTCAATCGATCCTCATCGTCAATTGACATTCCACTTCATTCGTCCCTCTGCCTCACTTGGCGATTGGTGACTCCTTCCGCTCTTCTCGATGTCAATTAAAGGTTAGTTTTGTTATCAAGGTTTCGTTTTCAATCAGTTTCCTGATTTCAGAATGACAACAAGTTGGAAAAACCTTCGCCTAACATCTACATCAACCATGCACCTTCAACAGTCACTCGTGAGTTCGGGTTTCGACTAGAGTCTCTTGGATTTGAGGGGGAAAGGGAACTTCGGGTTTTATAAACCGGGAACAGTGAGAACTGTATGCATTTTTGCCCTAGAATATTCACAAATTGCCAAGATGAATTGGCAAGACGCAGGGATGTCTTGAACTGCTTTCGTTGATTATGCTATTGCAAAACTGAACTTGGTGACCCGATCCACGCTGATGTCTCACCAAAATTGCGCTGAGAGGGATTTCGTGTTGTTTTACACATGATTTGTTGATCGCGGGTTAACCTGACAATCCTGATTCTCTGGAGTTGATTTCGAGTGGGTTGTAAGCTAGACTTATCATGTACACTGATTAGTACTGCGGGATTGCATCAACTCGTTCAATTAGCTCGGTGTATTTGGGGGATCAACTATGTTCCTGGGTTTCCACTTGTTTCCTCCTGTTCTCAAATGGGTTTCTATGTTGGACTTGCCGTGTACACTGTTATGTTGTGGCGTACTTGATCAAGCTGTTCATTTAGTCCAGTAGATAAGTCGCGAGGCATAAAGTGTGCATAGTAAGACTGACAATCCTGGGTTTTCACTTGCTTCCTCCTGTTCTCAAATGGGTTTCTATGTTAGACTTGCCGTGTACACTGTTCTTTGTACTGTCGGGATCAGATCACTTGTACCCGCTGAGTACCCTGATACCGAAAGGTAGGAGGAGGAAAAGCGAAGGCCGTGAGGCTTCGGGCGGGAAACTCCTTGCTGTATGCTAGTGGCTTTCCAAGCCCGACGGCTGCAGTGCCTGGTCCAGTAGCTTCGGCAACTGAGACTGGGGGGAGGAATCCTGTTGAGTTCTAGCAGGCTCGCCCCATAAACTCTGTGACTAGAGTGTGCATGATGAGACTGAGACTGAAATCCTGGGTTTTTTTCCAATCTTCTTCCCGGGTTTCTGGTAGTGATTCTCAAGTTGGACTTATCAAGTACGCCGGTTGGCTGTCTTCTGATTCTATGTAGTAAGATTAGTAAAGATAAAGAACTGCTTTTATTGACCCATTCACACAAAGAATAAACAGAAAGTGTTCACTTCTTGCCAGTTTTCTTGGCTCCAGAAGTCTTCTTCTTGTGGCTGCTCTTGGACTTTTTCAGGAACTTGGACTTGTACCTAAAAATGGGGAATCAAAGTTTCAAATTACTTTTTAAAATCCAACTAACAACTTGACAAAGTCTTTGGTGGTTTTATCAATGCCAAACAGCTTGGCGACCAGTTTCGGTCCCTTCTCGAACATTTTCTTGTAGTCGTCGCACACCTGTTTCTCTTCGATTCCTCCAGGACCGTCGGTGGCGATGGAGCCGATGAGCACTGGGTTGAGACGCTGGAAAATGGGATTTTCTTGAAATTACCAGAGTTTTTAAAGGATGTACCGCGGTTTTGAGGACTCTTCCGGCGTCATGCAGTTGGGTAGTGGCACGGATCAGTCTTTTGACGAACTGAAAAGAGGACTTGTTGATTAGGGTCATTTTTTGAAGTCTAGGATGCAAAAACATTGAGTTTTTGGTAATTTAGTAATTCTGGAGCATTGAAAACAACAATGTAAGCTGATCTTCTTTTGTTTTCGATGGCCTAGAATCCGACAACAGAAAGTTCTAGGACATCTACTACAAACACAAAAAAAGTGGCAGTTGGGTTTTTGCTTTTTTTCTTGTTTCTGGATTGATTTTTTCAAAGTTTTTTAATAAAAACAAATAGAAAATAAAAATTGGAGTCTATAAACAGTCAATTCAACAAGAAAAGTTGAGTTTTTCATTGACAATTACCCACTTTGTGATTTTCTCGTAAAACACTAACTAACACGAAATCTGAAAATTTCCTATGAAAAACTGAGCTAATTTGGTCAAATTGAATATTTCTAGGATTTAATTGTTATTATCTATTTATTTTTTTATTGAAAAAATGAAAAAAATTGGTCCAAAACCGAAAAAACGCCAAAAAACCGATTTCGAGGCGAGACCCGCCTAGTGCCACTCCGGCTTTTTCTCGTTTTTTCTCATTTCTGAGTGGATTTTCTTAAATGTTTTGGATAAAAACGGATAGAAAAGTAAATTTGAAACCTAGAAATAGTCAATTCGATAAGAAAGCTTGATTTTTTCATTGAAAATTATCCATTTTTATAATTTTCCTGAAAAAAACTAAAAATACAAAATCTGAAATTTTCTTATGAAAAACTGATGTTTTCAGGTCGAACTGACTATTTCTAGACTCCAAATTCTCTTGTCTAACCGTTTCTATCAACAAATTTTAACAAAATCGGTCCAGAAACGAGAAAGCACTGGAAAAGCCCAACAACTACCAACTTTTTTGGGGGACCTAGAATAGGAAAGTGGAAATTTTCAGGTCATTTTTGACATTCTAGAACTTGTAAATTAGGTTTTTTAGATCACAGAAACGTTCTTTTCATTAATTTGTAACGTTAAAACCCATTTTCCCTGTTCTAAACTATCCTCACCGTCGGGATGAACACGAGAAGAAGGAATGCAGTGAGAATGGTGGCGAGAGCGGACAACGACAAGAAGGTGTAGGTGATGAATGTTGTTTTGAAGATGTAGGCATTGTATTCATCTAAATTATTCATCTAAATACAAGTTTTTTCAAACGTTGAGCTGAAAATCCAAAAGGCATAAAGTGCTTACCAGAATGAGCCATTTTCAACTTGAAAATCTATTGGAATTCTTTCGAAATTTCCAACTTGTTGCTTTTGGCGGAGTGGGAATGGAATGGAGGATTTGAAAGTGATAGGATGGCGTTTTCAAAGTTGAATTTGGACTAGTTTTTCACGGGAAAAATGAAAAAACTTGAAAAAAAAAACGTGAAAATTTTTTTTTGTTTTGAGATTGGACACCGTTTAGTTTTTTGAGCATAACTTTTGACGTGTTGATTTTTATCAAAAGTTGTCAGATACAAAAATGATCCTTGTAAAATTCTCTACAATTTTGTAGTTGACAACTTTTTAATATCTTGCTTGGTTCTTGAGATAAACCGCTCAAAGTTACCCCTTGAGCTGAAATTTGCAAAAAGTCATTTTTCAGGACATTGTTTGGTTTTTAGCTCATATCTTTCGATTTGTTGGTTTTCATAAGAAGTTGTCAACTACAAAACTAATCCTTTTAAAATTCTCTACAACTTTGCAGTTAACAATTTTTAATATCTTGCTTGGTTCTTGAGATATAACCGCTCAAAGTTACCCCTTTCTTCCTGTCTATCACCCACAGTGATAGGTGGATCTCTCGTCAATCTCTAGTTGCTTTAGAACATTCAAATTTTTGTTAGATAACCTAAAATCTTTTTTAGCAATCCTTGATCTCTCCCCCTTTCTGTTTCACTGGGTTAAAAACCGGAAAACGAGCAATAAAGGGGAGCTCAAGAAAGACGAAGAGACTGGGAAAGGATTAGGAGCCTATGGGGAGTGGGGTGCTGTCCTAATGAGTAATCGACTTGTTTTCCCTGTTTTCTGTTTCTTAGTTCCTCTACTCCGTTTGAAAACGTCTTTTTTTGTTAGTTCGACTAGTTTTTAGATGGGAAAGGAGATTTTTTTTAAGAGTTTTACAACACTGTGGTCAGATGAAGTGTCCCTCGGCTGGTCTCACCACGAAATCAGTTTTTTGGTGTTTTCTCGTTTTTAGACCAACTTTTTTGAACTTTTTCTGATAAAAACAGATTGAAAACAGAATTTGAAACCTAGAAAAAGTTCATTCGACGAGAATTACTGAGTTTTTCATTGCGATTTACTCATTTTTGTGATTTTTCCGATAAACAAGCCAAAAACACGAAATCTGAAAATTTTCCATGAAAACTGGAAAGTTTTGGTTGAACTGACTATCAATCGGTTTCAAATTCTCTATTCTATCCAAATTCATCAAAAAAATTTGAAAAAATCGCTTCAAAATCGAGAAAACAGCAAAAAACTGATTCCGTGGCGAGACCCGCTCCTGGCTTAGTAACCAATGGAAATCCTAGATTTTTGAAAATCCTATTTTTCTATCTTATAGCTTAAATTAAATTCTCTTTCATTCCCAAGGTCCTTTTCGCCCAACTTGTTTACCTATCTCCCTCGTTTTCTGCTCCCCTTTCGAACACACGGATACATCCGCCTCCTCCATTTCCCGTTTCTCACAACTTTACACCACTTCCCGGGGTCCCCCTCTCTCATCTTCTTTTTCTTGAGGCAAAACTAGAGGAAATTTGAGGAAATCCGACCACAAAATGTGTGTGTAGATGCAGCAGTTTTATTCGCCTCCCTCTTTATGAAGGAGGATTTTAGATGCTCTTCAATTTCGAAGTTTTGTTGTTTTTCGTGACGAATTCCGGAGTTTGAAGCTAAAAATCAGCTTAAAAGTTGGAAATTTGACCTTTCGAAGTGTTTCTGACCAAGTTAGTGATGATGGCCTAACTTTTGCAATTTGGGTTTCTAGGCCACCACCACTACTCGGGATTTTGGACGTTTAGGAAATATTTAGAGCATTTTTGAGCCTGAAATCTGCTAAAAAGTTGAAAATTTGACCTTTAGAAGTGTCCCGGACCAAGTTTTTGATGGTGGCCTAACTTTTGCATTTTTGGATTTCTAGGCCACCTCTTCTCTAGAAGATCTCTGGCGTTTAGAGGTCGTCAAGGACAAATTTTATTTGTTAAACTCAATTTTCCAAGTGTCTATTTTATGTGAAGAGCTTTAAAACCTAGAAAAAAGCATAAAATGTAGAAGAAAGACTGCGAAATAGTTGGTGGCCTAGGATCCGACAAACTTTGAGTTTTGGAGATTAGGGTTACTTTTTTGTGCTTTATTTGTTTTTAGAACTCTTTTTTCACGCTAATCTTTTGAATTCTAAGCTAAAAACTCAGCAAAAAATGATCCAGCAGATCTAGAACGTGGTGGCCTAGAAACCCAAAATGTCGGATCCTAGGCCACCACCCAAAACTACCAGATTTCATGGTTTCAGGACTAAATTTTACCCTTTTTTTTATAAAAACCACTTCCAAACCCCAAAAACCCTCCAAAAACGCCATCCCGAGCCAGTCTGGGCCTACTTGAAAATTCCGGAAACAATGGCCGAGAGGGGGGAAGGTGCACATCTTTTAGAGCATTCCCACAATTCCTGAATTTCCACCGCAGCCACGCCGCGGCACTTTCGTCACAAACTCAACTTTTTCTCGCATCTTTTGAACATTTTCCGCTGCTTTCCCCTTTCCCCCGACACGATTTTTGTGGCGGCAAGAGGGGTCCCAAATTGAATTCGCATTTCATTCCGTTTTCAAGGCTTCTAGTGATGTGGATGTATGGGTAAGAAGGCTTCTTAGAGTTTGACCTCTATTTTTCAAGGTTTCGAGAAAGTTTTGATGGCCTAACTTTCGCAAAACTAGACTTTCTAGGCCCTCACCTTTTTTCATGATTTCTGAGCCTCTCAGACAGTTTGTTCCAGACAATTCCCTCAAGTTATCTTTCTATACATTTAGTATTCAAAACACAACCCCGCCCACATCACAAAAAAACTCATTTCGATCGGGGAATGTCCCCTTGAGAACTCGTCATTATTGCTTCTTGTCCCTTTCTTACTGGATAGTAAAGTTTTGATGAGAGTTCCTTGAGAAAAATGGTTTTCTAGAGTGTTTTTAAATGGGGAAATTGAAATTTGAGTTGTTTGAAATCTGGTGAGCCTCTAAACTATGAAAAAAAGCGGGTGGTGGCCTAGAAATCCAACATTGAAAAGTTAGGCCACCATTTGAAATTTTGAGGTCCTTTGACCTCGGCTAAAAACGTTTCTGGACTCATATTTTCAAAATTTCTAAATAATGCTTATAGAATAAACCTCGAGGATTCATATTCAATAATTTCAATGGCCTAACTTTCTCATTTGTCGGATCCTAGGCCACCAACTCATTCCTTGACTTTTGATGAAAGTTTCACACGGAATTATGGTCTTTTGGTGTTTTTGAAGTAGAAATTTGAAATCTAAAGTCTCTGAAACCCTTGGAGTCTCAAACCTGGTGAAAAAAATTGGTGATGGCCTAGAAATCCAAAGTTGAAAAGTTAGGCCACCATTTGAAATCTAAGCTTTTTAGGCTTCGGTTAAAACAGTTTCTGGACTCAAATTTTCAAATTTTTTTAGATTTTACTTCCAAAATCAACTCAGCAAACTCATATCCATTAAATGCCATGGCCTAACTTTCTCATTTGTCGGATCCTAGGCCACCAACCCATTCCTTGAGTTTTGATGAAAATTCCTAGCGAAATCCGGGGTTTTGAGTGTTTTTGAGATGAAAATTTGAAATCTAAAGTTTCTAAAACCCCTTGAAGCCTCTAGGACATCAAAAAAAGTTTGAAATGGCCTAGAAATCCAACGTTGAAAAGTTAGGCCACCATTTGAAATTTTGAGGTCCTTTGACCTCGGCTAAAAACGTTTCTGGTTTCATATTTTTAAAATTTCTAAATAATGCTTATAGAATAAACCTCGAGAATTCATATTCAATAATTTCAATGGCCTAACTTTCTCATTTGTCGGATCCTAGGCCACCAACCCATTCCTTGACTTTTGATGAAAGTTTCACACGGAATTATGGTCTTTTGGTGTTTTTGAAGTAGAAATTTGAAATCTAAAGTCTCTGAAACCCTTGGAGTCTCAAACCTGGTGAAAAAATTTGATGGTGGCCTAGAAATCCAAACTTGAAAAGTTAGGCCACCATTTGAATTCTAGAGGTATTTCGAACTCGGCAGAAAAAGTTTCAGGACTCAAATTTTTCAAATTTTTCAAGTGTTCTCATGACAATTAACCTCGCGAACTCAAACACACTCATTGCCATGGCCTAACTTCCTCCCTGTCGGATCCTAGGCCACCAACCCAATCTAAGCTCCATTCCCTCTAGTTCCCCCTTTCCACACCCGATTCTCGTCGATCAACATTCATAAGCACACATGTTGTACCCCTTGGCCCCTTCTCGATAAGCCTCTCTCCCTTTTGCCCACTTTTCCCACTCCCAAAGGACCACCGATGACAGATAAAATGGGCGGACGGAGCAGCCCCTTTTTCATACTTTCTCAAGTTTTCCCCGAGCATATTTTGTGTTGTTTTTGTTTTGGTTTTTGTTGTGTGTATAGTTATAGTTTATGGTGTTTTGCACATGTTATTGCTTCCAGTTTTGTTAACTTTGGGTGTGGTGGCCTAGGATCCGACAAAGTTCGGCCACCAAGACTACCGTAAACTTTAAGGAAAAAATTGAAGTTTGAAAGTGATATTTGTTTTTGAATCCTGTTTTTTAAGTTTTATCAATTGTAATTACACTAATTCTGATAAAAACTGACGGCCTAGAAACCCAAATTTGCAAAAGTTAGGCCACCAACCAAAACTTCCAAAATTTCATCGAAATTGAAGTTTTCAAGATTGATTTCAGCTGAAACTTGCTTTGGAATTTGGTATTTTGAACCATATCAAGCCTAAAAAGTTTGAACCCAAGATACCGCTATGGCCTAGAAACCCATTTTGCAAGAGTTAGGCCACCAACCAAAATTCCTTCATTTCTTCAAAATCCAGGGTTTCTAGGTCAAAGCTATCTCAAATTTTCTTTTGAATATTGTTTTTCGAACCTAATCAATCTTAAACAATCTAAACTCGTCGTACCTTCATGGCCTAGAAACCCCACCTTGCGAAAGTTAGGCCACCAACCAAAATTCCTCCATTTTCTCAAAATCTTGCGTTTTTAGGTCAAATTTCCTCCCGAATCCAGTAAAACTAGACATTTTCCAAATGTTTATTCGGTTATTTATGCTGTATCTGGTGTTTGGCAAGTGACACTTGCCTCCTTCTCCCTTCTCCCCTCTTGCCTTCTTTTCCTCATGCTTCACTGCCAATTTCTTCTGAAAATAAAACGAAAAACTGAAATATAGCTTTCTCTATTGTTGTTTTCAGTTTTCCTCCGAATCAGAATCCCTCATTTACATTGTTCTTTTTGGTATGCTCATTCATATAGAAATCGCGGAACCAATTTTTTTTCTTCAATTTTTTTCAATTTTTAGTGTTTTTAAATTCCAGATGAGGGTTTCACCAATAATCTACACTTCTCTACTTCCAATTTTCACATTGGCCTTTGAAATTCATCCAAAAGAGGAGATACGGTAGGTCGACAAAGTTAGTACGATGCTCCGAAATAACGCTATAGTTCAAAGTGCTCTAGAGGTGTTATTTTTGAGTGCAGTACTTCAAATTTTGCGTAAAATGATAGAATACATCTTCTTTTGTGTTAAAAAATAAGTTTTCATTACAAAACTCTGAAATACCGGCTTAAAAATGATTTTGAAGTAGGGGTATTTTGAGCGTTATTTCGGAGCATCGTACTGAACTTCATTTTTCTTCGATTTTGGGTGAATTTCTACTATTTTTCTTGTTCTTTTCAGTTTTTCAGGTTGAGTTTAACGGTTTAATTGCAGAAAATGCTTCTCCTGCTCAGTGTTCACCTTCATAAACTCCAAATTGGTGTGTGCAAACCCGTCGTTTTGCTATTCGGATTACTGTTATTCATGTAAGTCATTTTTCTGACCTTCCTGTGAAAAATAGGACATCTAGAAGGATCTAAACTATCTGGAAAACAAATTTAGACCCTCTAAAACCTGAAAAACTTCCAGATCTCCTCTCCGATGGCCGCTCCATGTTCCTTTCCGGATGCGCAGAAGACGTCTCTGATTACAGTATACGGTGGGTATCAAAATGAGATAAATTCCATTCAAATTCTGGTTTTTAGTGAATACGACGACCACCTAATGTGTCATACACGTGGAGCAGTCGGTCTATGCGTCTGCTCTTCCTCCCAACAAAGTTGTCATGACTTGTGGCCGAACCCGAAGAACCCGAAGAACATGACAACGCATATCAAGTGGATTGACACGGATGTGAATCAGATTAATGCTATTAGTCATGTGAGTTTGATATTTGATAGAAAACGCAAGAAAAACGCAGAAAAAATGAGTCAAAACGGTCGAAAATTGGCTGAATCTGACAAAGTTGAGGTTCAGTACGATGCTCCAAAATAACGCTCTGAATTTGAAGCTGTTTGAGTTGTTTTTTGAATTGTCATACTGAAAAACCGTTATGAATAGACAAATGAAGATTTTGTCTTTCATTTCAAACAAAATTTATAGTTCTAAGCTTCAAAATTTCGCCACCACAGCCTATTGAACTTGAGCGTAAATTTGGAGTAAATGACGCTTCAGATTTGAAGCTGTTGGAGTCGTTATTTTGGAGTGTCGTACTGTAAATTTCACAAGTAGATAGAAGGAGATTTTTGCTTTTATTTGAAACATAATTTAAGGTACAAAAATCTAAAATAACTCCATTGAGGCCTGTTGAACTTGAGCGTAAATTTGGAGTAAGTAACGCTTTGGATTTCAAGCAGTTTCAGCCTTTATTTTGGAGAATTGTACTGCAAACTTTGCAAATAGATAAAATAATACTTTTTCTTTCATTTAAACCAAAGTTTTCAATACAAAACTTCTAAATAACGCACCTAGAGCCTCTGAAATTAGAGCGTTATTTCGGAGCATCGAACTGAACCAAATTTTCCTCAGATTCTAGTGGTTTTTGCACAGTTTTTTCTCATTTTTCTCTGTCAAACTGGATACAACAACTATTTCAGAGAGTCACCGGCTTCTCCGCAGACTACGCCCGTAACCGTGTCGGTCAAATGCGTGTCGAACACTTCCCCGAACAGTTCCCCGGTTCCCCAGTCTCCACGGCCAATGTTGTCCGGATTACTGTAGTTTTTCTGGTAGCAGTGATGGTTTTGATGAGTTTTTGATTGTAATTGATGCTTATTTACACGTTTTTGTACTAATTTTCACAGTAAAACGGGCAATTTTCAAAAATCTTTTTTTTTTCAATTTTTTTTCAAATTGAATAAAGTTTGAGGTAGAATGGATTTTTCAAAGTATTTCTAATGTTTTTAGGTCCCTTTAACTTCTGAAATCTTGAATTCTTCATCCATTTGTAAACCAAAAAGAAACATAAAACCGGCGGAGCACTTAGTCAAAGCGCTCCGTCTTCGTCTTCGTCTCCATTTCAAATACCAAATTGTCATCGTTAAAATCAGAGACAAAATGGGATTGAAAACGACATTCTGGTTATGTTTTTAAAGTCTCAAATCCCTTTTTCTGCCTAGTAAAGATGACGTTGTTGAGAACTTCCGATGATCTCACTTTTGCGTTTCCGGATTTTTTCTGATTCGATGATATCTTTTGCTCTATTTTGTTTTCAGTTGCATTGATGCTGGAAATTCAAGTTTCCATAAAGAAAGAGCAAAAAAAAACCGTCCAAATGTGTAAAAATTGACGAGAAACTGTCAACACTGGGTTCAGTGCGATGCTCCGAAATAACGCTCAAAATGTAGCTACTTCAAGTTCATTTTTCAGGCGTTATTTTGGAGTATTGTACTAAAAAACATCACTAAAACCTGAAAGAAGATGCTTTTCAACATTTCATAACAAGTTTTCATTCCAATGCTTCAAAAATAACGCCTAAAAACGCCGCCAAAAGTTGTCAATCTTTAGCGTTATTTCGGAGCATCGTACTGAACTTCCATTTTCAGGCGTTATTTTGGAGTATCGTGCCAAAAAACTTCACCTATACCTAAAAAAAAGTGCCTTTTATCTTTTTTACATCAAATTTTCATTTCATATGCTTCAAAATAACGCATAAACCCGCCCCCAAAAGCGTTCAATCTTTAGCGTTATTTCGGAGCATCGTACAAAACCTTATTTTCCAGGCGTTATTTTCTAGTATCGTGCTGAAAAACATAACCATAACTTAAAAAAAATATGGTCTTTATCATTTTACAACAAATTTTCACTCCAATGCTTCAAAAAACGTTCAAAAACGCCCCCAAAAGCTTCCAAACTTTAGCGTTATTTTGGAGCATCGTACTAATCCTCATTTTTCAAGCGTTATTTTGGAGTATCGTGCTGAAAAACCTGATTTATAACTAAAAAAATACGCTTTTCGTAATATTACAAGAAATTTTCAACAAAATGCTCCAAAATAACGCAGAAAATCACCCCCAAAAGCTTCTAATTTTTAGCGTTATTTCGGAGCATCGTACTGAACTCATCAATTCTCATCAATTTGAGCTCAAAAACTTCCAATGTCCAAAAAATGTCCTTCCCCCTGTCCACCTTATCTCAATTTCCCCTTCCCCTGGTCCCAGTCCCCAGAGACGGATTATCTGCGACACCCCCGTCTTCCCATCTCCTTTACACACAAAATTGTCCATTTTCTCAGTCCATCCCCCACCCCAATTTCTCCATTCCTTTCTCATTTTTCCTAGGTCACCCTACTCATTTATCTTCCTGGAGCTGCGCTCTCATCCTTTTCTGGGCGATATTCTGGATATTCTGCAAGATTTTACCCCTTTTCACTTTTACCTTCGAACGTGATTTTTCTGAAGTCTAGGTGAACATTTGATTAGGAAATGAAACTCAGTAAACTCACTGGACCGGAAGTATCATGTATGATGCGATTCTGAATGTCAGAAATGTTAGAAACTCAAATTCCTTTGAAAAAAAAGGATGCAACTTTCAGTTTTCAAGCATTGGAAGGTTCGTATGGGTTTCTAGACCCAATTTTTCAATTTTCCCGGTTAGCAAAACCTCTAAAAACGTCTCAATCCTCGAACTTATGGTGTTTTGGATCCATTGTCATCCCTACTATCCACTAGGCCACGCGGGCGCCCGCGCCACCACCCGGCAACCAGAAGCCGCTGCTCAGCGCATTGGCGGAAGGGATGGCGCAGTGGCACCGGGCGCCGATTCCAGTAGAAAGGGGTCAAGTTCGAGCCCCCGAGGGTCTCTAGATGTTTTTCTTAGCGTAGAGAACGAAAAATGGGTCCCAGAACCTTCAGAAGCCTCTAGAACTTAAGAATCTAAAGTTTTCAGGTCATTTTACTACTGAACTTTATGTTTTTGAAGTTTTTCCTAAACGTTTTCCGTCTCCATTGTTGCTCCCCGTGTCCCAGGACAGCTTGTCAATCTTCAAATCTGTTTTCCCATTCCAGCCGCCGACCGGAAATATTCTGAATGAGGGGGGAGAAAAAAGAGGGCGAAAAGAAATACTAATATTTTCTATGACTGGTCTGGTCCTTCGCTTCTTTTTCCCCCTTCTTTCTTTTTCTAATATTCTGAAAGAGGAATTTTTAATAAGTTTCTGATGAAATCTGTGTAATCTACATGTCTTCAGTGAATTTCAAATTTCAAAATGAGAAATGAGAAAACTGGTGGGGAGCGCGAGAAGGAGGAGGAGGTTTCATTAAATTCTTCCACTTCACATGCTCTTTTCGTGTGGAGCACTAAGCACTCGGTTGGGTTCTTTAGTTAGTAGAGCTTGAAAAACACCTGAAAACAAGGTTTTAGTACTGAAACTTTGCATTTTTGGACGTTCTAGAGGGTTTTAGAGCTTTTGGGACCCATTTTTTCGTTCTCTACGCCAAGAAAAACATCTAGAAAGTCTTGGGGAATCGAACTTGACCCCTTTCTACTGGAATTGGCGCCTTGTGCCACTGCGCCATCCCTACCGCCCATGTGCTGAGCAGGCTTCTGGTTGGCGGGAGATGGCGCGGGCGCCCGCGTGGCCTAGTGGATAGTAGGGATGACTATGGATCCAAAACATCATAAGTTCGAGGATTGAAGCTTTCTAGATGTTTTTCTAGGTGTAGAACGTGAAAAAATGGGTCAAAAAACCATCAGGGACCATTGAAATGGTCAAAACTCTGATGTTCCAGTGTATTTTTTCGTTAGAAACTCTCGTTTTTTCCTTTTTTTGGCTTTTTACCTGAGTCCACTCAAACCTTTCCCCCGACCCTTTAATCCATCATTTTGTTTCTTCCATAAATGCTCAATGATACCTTTCTCTCTCCCTTCGCGACACCATAATTGCTCCATTTTCCCCCTCTTTTCCTTTCAAAACCTACCTAGAAAAATGGGTCCCGAAGTAGAAAAACACCCCAATTCTCCCTGCAATCTTTATTTTCCACGTGGTGGCCTAAAAACCTCAAAATTAGAGAATGCACTCAAATCCTTCTTTTCGTGTTTCGTGTTTCTCGCCTTTTTGGTGTACCACTGGGGAGAAGGACTTCCTCTTGTGTGTGTGTGGGACTACTAATTGATTGGAGGAAACCAATTAGGTCTCTTGAAACAAGACAACTGGGAGGGAAGGAGTCTCTTTCTTTTACTATGGTTTTGTGTACTATTTTTTGAACGGGAATTCTCAATTTTCGTTTTTTTTTCAGAAAAATGGAACATTTCCTGGCACTTTGTTGTTATGGTGGTGAGCCGTTTGTGGATTTCCACATGAACACTACAATAGATCCAACGGATTGGTCTGCGGATGTTGTTAATGGTGAGTTTAGGAAGCTTCTAGAGGTTTTTAGACCAATTTGTTCAAGTTTCCCGGTTAGCAAAACATATAGAAAGTCTCAATCCTCGAACTTATGATGTTTTGGATCCACAGTCATCCCTACAATCCACTAGGCCACGCGTGCAATGGCGCCATAGCGCGCCAACCAGAAGCCGCTGCTCAGCGCGTTGGCGGTAGGGATGGCGCAGTGGCACAGGGCGCCAATTCCAGTAGAAAGGGGGCAAGTTCGATTCCCCAAGACTTTCTAGATGTTTTTCTAGGCGTAGAGATCGAAAAAATGGGTCCTAGAAGCTCTAGAACCCTCTGGAAGATTGAAAACTCCCCAGGAAACTGATAGAATCACCTTTTTTCAGACCAAAACCTCACCATCTTCTCTGAAAACTCCTCAATCTCAAACTTCACCAATTTGGCAGTAGCCCAGTGTCAAATGTTCAACATAACCTTCACCAATCTAGCAGATCAAGCGCTTTTTGACATGTATAAAGCCAACTTTTTGTGCAGGTCCGTTGTTTTTGACTTTTTGGGTATAGTATAGCTCGAAATGTCGATTTCAATGTGCATAATGACTAGAAATGCTTATCAGTGATTAGTGTCCACTCACTGACCACCCGGTTCTTATCAGTTTTGAAGTTTTGAATGTTAATGTACAATTCCTGTCATTTCCTCTCATTTCATTGGAAATTCACCTCCATTTCTTCGTTCCTATCATCATCACAAGTTACCCAGTAATCTTACTAATCTCTCCTTTGAGCAGTTGCTTCTCTTTTCTCTGCGTCTCTTCTTCCCGCGTTCTCTTTGATTTTCCTGTTGCATTATGGGTTAAGGTGTAATGGGGGATTACACGACGGGCGAGAAGATGTGTAATGTCACATTATCATTTCGATTTACTCTCGATCTTCATCTTCACCTTGAAGTTGAGATTTGTCGAGTTTGCATATTCTAAAAGCTAGAAAAGCTAGACTGCGTTTTGCACTAAAAACGTCGAAAAAGTTAGCGGTTTTTTGCTGTTTTCTCGGTTTTGGACCGATTTTTTCAAATTTTTTTGATAAAATCTAATAGAACAGAAAATTTGAAGCCGATAGATAGTAAATTCCATCTAAAATAATCAGTTTTCAAGTTCAAATTTTACGATTTTGTGTTTTTGCAAAAATTTGAGAAAATCACAAAATCGTAAAATTTGAACTCAAAACTCAAGAATTCTGGAAAAACTTACTATGAATCTGTTTCAAATTTTGTGTTCTATTCGATTTCATCAAGAAAACGCGAAAAAATCAAGCCAGAATCGAGAAAACACCAAAAAACCGATTGCGTGGCTAGTGTTCATTTGCTGGATAGAATGGTTTTTTGGAGTTTCCTCGGTTTTAGATCGATTTTTCTTAGTTTTTTATATCAAATCGAATAGAACAAAAAATTTAAAACGGATTAATATAAATTGCATGAAAAACGTCCAATTTTTCAGTTCAAAATTTACAATTTCAGGTTTGCAAAAAATTGGGAAAATCGAAAAATCGTAAAATTCAAAATAAAAAACTTATTATTTCTGGGAAAATTTACTATCAATCGGTTCCAAATTATCTGTTCTATCTGATTTTATCAACAAAATGTCAAAAAAACAATCCAGAATCAAGAAAACACCGAAAAACTTATTGTCGTCCATCAACTTTTTTGGCGTTTCTAGCATTTGTAGCCTAATTTTTGAATTTTAGGTCCTACAAGTTCAATGCTTATTTAGGCACTTTTAGAAACCTTTTTTCATCAAAAAACACAAAAATCTAACCCAAATAACACAGAAAACGTGTGAAATCCAATCCCTCTTCTGTTTGTCTCTTGCCCCTCTCCAGCTCGCGGCACCCTTTTCACGGAGGAACATTTTTTTTTCATTTTGACGATGAATTGTGTCATTTTTTCTACTTTTTCATATAACACCAATGTTATCCTGTCATGTCAACTCAATAAACACAAAAATTTGAACAGACACATTTAGGCTCCGCCCCTTTTTGAGGCTTCTCCTCCTCGTGCCCTCTAATGTAAACAATAGGGGGAGTTTAGTGTTTTAAATGTGGTTTTTGAAGTTTCAGAATGTTTTGGAAGGTTCTAGACGTCAAAAACTAAAAGAAAAACTTGTTTTAGAAAAAATAATTTCACTTTGAAACTCCCTCCCATTCTCAAATGTCCTTCCAACTTCCCAAGCTCATTTTTTCTTAAATTTTTTAAATTTTTCATAATTTTTCCATTTCCAGGTGTCCAACAGGTCGTTCTGGACAAAGTTGTGAGCTCACTACACCAATTTCTCAACCACTAGCTTCACCGGAAGTACTTTCTCCACCGAACCCAATGGTTATGCTCTTGGTGATTGCTGCGGTGGTTTTGGCGTTGATGGCTGTTTTGGCGATGGTAAGTCGTTGTTTTTACGTTTTCTGGATCAAAATTTTGATGGGAAATCTGAAATTATCGCGAAAAACTACCCTAGAACACTTCTAGAAGTCCAAAATGAAAATGGACCAACTTTTAGTGAAGCGTAATTTCGGAGCATCGTATTGAAAACTTCACCATTTAGTTAAAGAAGGGTTTCTCTCTTTTTGAATGCTTATTTTTAGTGCATCACTTCAAAATTAAAACCCCAGAACCCCAAAAACCCAACAAATCCCAAATGTCACCCGATATCTCCTATTGTCTCTGCGTCTCTAACCTTTGGCTCAATTTCTCTTTTCCCATGCTCCTTGAGCATGAAAGAAGGGCAAGATGAGCCGAAAAATGCTCATAACCGCTTTGTTTGTCTGGTATTTGTTCACGAAGTCAGGTGGGAAACAGGGGAAATGAGAAAAATGAAAAATTTTAGAACAGATATTGGGAAGATTATTGGATTTCTTGTGTTCTTGTTGTACTTTGGGTGGTTTATGAACTTTTTCCAACTTTTTCTTGCTGTTTTTGTAGTTTAAAACGTGTTTTCTAACTAGAAATCTTGATTTCCATCAAGAAAATCTGTTCTCAAAGTTTTTAGACCTGGTTTTAGAGACCCGTTATTTCGGAGCATCGTACTGAACGAAATAGGCTTTAAAAAGACTCTAAAAAACCACTCAAATTCTATTCCTGAACCCTCCACGTGCGTCACAACCATTTCCGGCCATCCTAAAAGTATCAATTTCGCCCAAATTTGGTTCAAATCAAACAAAGACACATTTGGAGGGAGAGAAGGGGGGAGGTCATAAAACAATGACTGGGCAAACAGGGAAGAGTCTATTTTTGCAGAAAATTGGAATGGGAGTTGAGTAAATGAACTTTAGGAATCAAAAAAATGCAGAAAAAACGTTTCCAAGGGACTTTTGAGTGATTAGTACGATGCTCCAAAATAACGCTTCTCTATTCTCCGGCAGGAAATCAGTTTTTTGCTGTTTTCTCGATTTTGAACCAATTTTTGCAAATTTTTTAATGAATTCGGATAGAATAGAAAATTTGAAACCGGTTGATAGTCAGTTCAACCAAAACTGTTCAGTTTTTCAGCAAAAAATTTCAGATTTCGTGTTTTTGGCTTGTTTGTCGAAAAAATCAAAAAAAATGAGTAAATCGCAATGAAAAACTCAATAATTCTGGTCGAATGAACTATTTCTAGGTTTCAAATTTTTTTTTCTATTTGTTTTTACCGAGAAATTCCTAAAAAATTGGTCCGAAAACGAAAAAAACGTCAAAAAACTGAGACCCACCATGAAAACTTTTTTGGCGTTTGCGTTTTTGGTACTTTGGAGCTTTTTTTAAAAGGAATCCTTTAAAACAGCGTTAACCCAAATAATTGGCTTCATCGCCTCATTACCCCACCCTCAATTCACTATACATTTCCCTCAATATTCATGAAAAAGCCGTCTCTCTCGCGAAAAATGCACAAAACAACGGCTTCTCCCCCTCTCTTTTTCCCGCTTCCCGTTTTTCATCTAGTCTGCATTCTCTTCACTTCTTGTGCTATCTAGTTTTCTCATTTCCTCAAAAGAGCAGAGCCGGGAGCTCCGCGGACCTCAGTTTGGCTCTTTTTTCTTGGAGAGTTGACTCAACTCAATTTTACCCGTTTTTCCTTGAAATTTTCAAAGGTTTGGTTTAGGGTGGTTTTTTGGAGTTTTGTAATTGAAAAATGATTGAAAAAGCGAATGCTAGGGTAAAGTATAGAGTTTGAGCTGTTTTTTACATATAATTTCAACCTTTTTTGACAAAAAATGACAGATTTCAGCTTGTTTTGAAAATTCCGTTTTTACACGTTTTCCTTGAAAATACATGGTTGGGTTTGGGGTGGTTTTTTGGAGTGTTGTAGTGAAAAATGACTGGAAAAGGGGTTTTTAGGGTAAAATAGAGTCTTCTAGCTGTTTTTTACAACCAATTTCAATTATTTTTGCTAAAAATTAGCCAATTTCAGCTTGTTTTAAAAATCGCGTTCCAACCTGTTATTCTTGAAAATACATGGTTTGGTTTGAAGTAGTTTTTTGGAGTGTTTTAGGGAAAAATGACTAAAAAAGAGGTTTCTAGGGTAAAATATAGATTTTTAGCTGTTTTTTACACTTAATTTCAGTCAATTTCACTGAATATTGGCTGATTTTAGCTTGTTTTAAAAATTCCGTTATACCCGTTTTCCTTGAAAATACAAGGATTAGTTTGGGGTGGTTTTTTGAAGTGTTGTACTAAAAAATGGCTAGAAACAAAATTTTAAGGGTAAAATATAGATTCCAAACTGTTTTTTACACTTTTTTCAATCAATTCCGGCAAAAAATGACTGATTCCAGCTTGTTTCAAAAAATAGGTCGAAGTTTAACAAGCCGTTATTTTGGAGCATCGTACTCAGCGTTCTAAACCCGTTTTTCTTGATTTCTAGCTAACTTTTCATTCTTTTTCCACTATTTCCAACCATTCCTGACCCTTTTCCCGCCGTCCAGACAGTTCAAATTGACTCATTCCTCCACCTGAAACGACCTCTTCTATTTGCTCTTCTTTCTCCAGAAAAAGAGAGAAAATTGTGCAAAATGGCACTTTTTTAGCGGAATTTTATGAGCTTTATAGAGAAGAAAAAAGAGAAAACGCCCTTTGTGATGAACCTGCTGACTTTTTCCATTGGAAATTGGAAAAAAAGAGACAGAGAAAGCATAAAAGCCGAAATTTTGGAGTTATCAGTGCAATTTTTGTTGAATGAAAAATTGATAAGAAAAGGGCAAGAAAAGTGGAAATTTGGAAGTTCTAGGGGTTTAAAAGACAGGGGAGATTGCAAAAATCATTATTTCAACGTTTTAAGAGCCCTGGAACCTTCAAAAACCTTGGTTTTTCAATCTTGCTTTCTGGACCCCTACCCCTTACTACTTTGATACTACTTTCAATCCAAATTCACCAAGATTTCAACTCCAAAAAGCTTTTCCTCTTCTTTCTACATCTCTAGAATGACTAAAATAAATCCGCACCCTCGATTCTCTGCGTCTCTCCTTCTTTTCCAATCTCTAACATCTCCCCTCCTTGACGACTACTTTTAAGCTCCCAGCTCCCCCGTCTCTTTTTCCTCTTTTTCCTCGTTTTCCCCTTCGTTTTTCGTCTTCTCGAGGAGGAAAACGAGAGATAAGAGAGAAAAGAGAGCCGCAGACATGAGGGACATGCAAAAGAGTCCTGGAGCCATGTGTTTGGAGGCTCTCTTTGCCGAAAAGTTATGGGGTTTTTTGACGAGCTTTTCGATATTTCTGCGTGTGTGACGGACCAGATGGCTGGGGTTTTAAACGCTTTTTGCTTCATTTTGTGTTGTTTTTAAAAAAATCCAGGATTTCACAACAATTTCGAAACTTTTGCTAATTGCTCCAAAGCGTCTAGAAGTGACTCTGGGTTCTGACTCACCACTTCCTCTAGAACCCTGGGATTTCGAAATCTAGGGGTTTTAGGAACCTAGATAAAGAGAAAAATAGTTGTTTTGTACCTTTTTAATGCCCCTATCCTTTTTATTTTTCAAAAACTCCAAAAATATTGGTCGGAAATGAAATTACTCCACACTCAAAACTTCCTGTGCCTTGCACCAATTGGTTCCTACTTTTAGGGCAAAAAATAGCAAAACAATGATAAAAAGTGATAAATAGACTTTGTTATCACGTTTTGCACATTTTTATAGGTTACTAACGTCATTCTTTTTCACTTTTTTTGCTCATTCTTACTTTCTTTGTCTTCTGGAGGCTGTTTTTGAACTTAAAATGTACAGCAACTTTGAGCCGTTATATCTCAGAATTCGTGCAAGGTAGCAAACAGTTGTTAACTACTAAAATGTAGCTCTAATTAAGGACTACATTTTGTTAGTTAACAACTTTTTGCTACTTGTTTTGGTTCTTGAGATACAAGCGTTTAAACCTAAGGGTACCTTCTCATTTAGACATCTTGTAGCCTCTAAAGTTCAAACGCCCATATCTCAAAAACAAGCAAAGGTTTTAAAAAGTTGTTAACTACAAATTTGTAGAGAGTTTTATCAAGATCATTTTTGTAGTTGACAACTTTCTGCTACCTATCTTTGTTCTTGAGATACAAGCGTTTAAATCCAAGAGTACCCTTTCTCATCTAGGCCTTTTTTTTCCTGTACCCAAAGTTTAAACGTCTATATCTCAAAAACTATCGAAGATATCAAAAAGTTGTTAACTACAAAAATGTAGAAAATTTTACGTAGTCTATTTTGTTAGTTGACAACTTTTTCCTATCTCTTCTAATTCTCAAGCTATGAGTCAGTTTCTACTCACCAAGAAACAGTAACCTACAGTAACCCCCACCCACCCTCTTTTTCCGATCTCCGGAAGTGCAAATAGCCACTTGAAATGATAGCGATAAAACAGTTAGCTCCATAGCCTCTTGCTTAACTGGCTTATTGACAAGACAAACAACCCCCGAGAAGCAAAGAATCAGGGTAGGATGACACTTGTTTGACAATTGGATTACCCCTAGTTTTACCTCGTTTTTTTCGTGTGTTAGGGAGCTTTGAAATCATAATTTCTAATCTAATTTTTTGCTTTTTCAGATGGTGAAAGGTTGCTTTTGCGACTGCTTTGGTCCCTTCTCACGCGAGGATCCATATGACAAGCCTTTGGATCCAGAAGCCGTAAGATCCTGTTTGCAAAAGGTTCGGGAGAATCAGGCGGCTAGGGTGAGTGCTAAAAACATCGAAAATTTGTGTCAATTAACGATAAAATTGCAGGAAATGGCTTGTGAACCCCTTGTAGCCCATCCACCACCACTTCAACACCTTCCACCAATGGTTTCAGAGTCCTATTCGGCTCCATATGCTCAGGGACCACAGTTGGGGAACAATGGGGTTGGGTACCCTTCTGCGCCGCCTATGGTGAGTTTGGGGTACTGTAGGTGCAGTATAAAAGCAGAAACATGTGTTGGATAGTTAGATGATTGTTTTTGTAGTTGACAACTTTTTACTACCTATCTTGGTTCTTGAGATACAAACGTTCAAACCCGAGGGTACCCTAGCTCATCTAGAAGTACTGTAGCTAAAGTTCCAATGCCTATATCTCTGGAATAATCAAAGTTGGTAAAAAGTTGTCAACTACAGAAACATTTATCACACTTTGACACTTGTTTTTGTAGTTGACATTTTTTGCTACCTATCCGGGTTCTTGAGATACGAGTGCTCAAACCCAGGGGTACCCTAGATCATCTAGAGATTCTGTAGCTGAAGTTTGAACGCTCATATCTTAAGAACCATCAAACAAAATAAAAAGTTGTCAACTACAAAATTATAGCAAATTTTATGTAAATTGTTTTTGTAGTTGACATTTTTTAACCATCTCTCTTCCTTCTCAAGTTACACCCCAATTTCCAGAACTACCGCCCACCATCTCCTCCACCGGCCTACAGTGACATTGACAAGACTCCAGCGACCTATCCTTCTACCCAAATCTGATAATTTGTGCAATGTGTTTTCTATTTTTCTTTGTTTATTCTATTTTTCAATTCCCCAACGCTCTAATTCCTGTGAAAGTGTAAGTAATGCCCCTCCCCTTCTTCCAAAACTCCCCCCAGAAACTTTGCCATATTTAGACCAAAAATGACTATAATGATCTGATATTTGTGAAGCCGTCTAGTCAGTTGTATGTATTTTAAATCTGGGATCCAGATTTTGTCAAATTTGAAATGAAATACGGGTTCTTATAGTTTATTCTAAACACAATGCCCATCACAAAGTTCTATTCCAGTTCAATTCAGATGTGTTCTTCGGTCTCCGATCCTTCCAGTGCCTTCTGATCCTTGCCACCACCTCCACGCCCTCCCTTCTTGCAGCAGCAGCAGGCGATGATGACGATGATGATGATCAGGACCAGGACTCCACCTCCGATTCCAGCGTACAAGATCCATCCGGGGCCCGAGCAGTACTTCTTGTTCAATGGGCAACACAGTTTGTCCTTCATGTCATTGCACTCGCTAACGGAAACCGTAATGAGTCCGGTAGCTTTGGCTTTCAGAGACATAATTCTACAGTATGCCGATTTGTCTGCGATCCCTGAATTGATGGATAATCGTTTAGGGATCTGTGAAACATTGAAACATTACATTTATCACATTCGGGATCGGTTTGAGGAGCAGAAGCCATTGCGTCGTTCAGTTAGTGAAACTGATTCTAACTTCGTGAAGAAGTTGCTGATTAGATAACTAACTGATTATCAGTTGAGATCTTTATCTTATCAGTTTTCCCTACAGTGTGTTCCAAAATTATGCGCCACCCCCCAATTTTACTGTTTGGTGTATTTAGGTCAACGCTATGGAAATTCTGTGAGCACAGTTCGATTAGAAATGTTTTCAAACCTACCTCCACAAGTTTTCAGCCCGATTGATCAACTGAGCGTCCTGGGGTGGGATATGGTCCTATAACAGCAGTTCCAAAATTATGCGCCACCCCCGTTTTTCACGATTTTCAGTGCTTTTTCAGACAAAATTCCAAAAACCAAAACTTTGTCAATCTGTTCATAATGTCTAGAACAGTTTATCTTTTCAACTGAATGTCACATAAAACCACGAAACAGCTTCAAAACCACACAATTTCAAGCTCCCAAGTCACATTCTTAGCTTTGTGATGACCTGGCCGGCTCTCTGTGAATTAGGTCGAGCTAAAAACTGTTGCTAAATGAAAACTGAGATAGTGTGCACACTTACCAGTCGGTTAGAGACTGATAAATCCCTAGAAAATCAACTTATTCTCATGAATAGGAGGACGTTCAAATTTTGTACTGTGAGTCAGCGGGGGTCAGTGCAATTCATAGGTTTCTTCGATGTTTACCTCCGTATCTCAACATGTTGAATGAGCTACATTGATGAGTGTTAGGGGAAGGTTACTGACAACTTTCAGCAACATTTTCTGGTTTGACCTTATTCAGAGATGCCCGGCCGGGCTAACCAGGTCATCACAAAGCCAAGAATGTGACTTGAAAGCTTGAAATTGTGTGGTTTTGAAGCTGTTTCGTGGTTTTATGTGACATTCAGTTGAAAAGATAAACTGTTCTAGACATTATGAACAGATTGACAAAGTTTTGGTTTTTGGAATTTTGTCTGAAAAAGCACTGAAAATCGTGAAAAACGGGGGTGGCGCATAATTTTGGAACTGCTGTTATAGGACCATATCCCACCCCAGGACGCTCAGTTGATCAATCGGGCTGAAAACTTGTGGAGGTAGGTTTGAAAACATTTCTAATTGAACTGTGCTCACAGAATTTCCATAGCGTTGACCTAAATACACCGAACAGTAAAATTGGGGGGTGGCGCATAATTTTGGAACACACTGTATCACACTATCAGTGTATCAGTCGCGGTTGCATCTTGAATCTATGAAGGCTCTATTCCAGCTCATTCCTCTGATGCTCTCCTCTTCCAGTACGTGCCTTCTGATCTTTCTGATCCTCTCCACCTCCACCGATGATGGTGATTAGAACTAAAGCTTCAAGTATCAATGTTCATTACCATGACAAATAATCAATGAAAGTTCTATTCCTATTTAATCAATTCAGCCGTCGTCGCTGTTCTCCGATGCTTCCTGATCTTCCAGTGCCTTCTGATCCTCTCCCCATCCACCTCTCTTCTTCTTCACAACACAGATAACAATGACAGCAATGATGATGATCATACATAAAAGAAACCAAATTTATCTTACACTTATCACATTCGTCCGAAGTTTGCGGAGCTCTAGTAGTTGCCGGCATCGTTCCTACTATATCAGTCTAACTTATCAGGCTACTCTTATCAGCCACACTTATCAGCTAATCTAATCAGTTATGATTATCAGTAGGAGTTATCAGTAACAACCACTGATACTGTTATCAGTTCACTGATAAGCATTGATAGCAGATATTGAAGGTTAGCAATTTATTGCTCATAAGTAAAACCTTCTCGTTTCGACCTCTGCTCAACGATGATGGACTGCGAAAAATGTAAGGTAAAGCTAAGGACCTAAAATTAGTTTCCTTTTAGTTAACGCCGACGAAACAGCGTATTGCACCGCTGAACTCGCTAGAGGCGTCGTTCCTGACATCGCCGTTTGCAAGAAACGGAACTCGTTGATCTGTTGTGACCTCATGCGCATCTGTCCTTGGTACAAGAGCGACTGGTTCATGTACACGTGCATCGGCGCCGGCGTCCTGTTCCTCATTCTCTGCATCGCCATCATCGCCTGCTGCTGCTGCAAGAAGGGAGGACGTGGAGGTGGTGGCAAGGATCAGAAGGCCATGGAAGATCAGAAGAGCCAGCAGGAAGCATCGGAGACCGGAGAAGACGTCTGAATTGAACTGGAATGGAACTTTGTGATGGGTATTGATTGAACCGAATAAAGAGAAATCAGTTTTTCACACGTAGATTTACGTGAACTTGGGGTATTTGTCATCATCTCTTTTTTTTTCTCTTGATTTCCCACGCATCAAGAGAGAAAACGAATCAGTTCTAACTTTAAATTCTTGGCAAGATGGGCAAATCGGATCCAACGAAGGAACTGAACGGCTGCGATGTGTGTAAGTGAAAATTTACAGATGTTCAGTATCGACTATTTTCATTCCAGTGCTCGATCCCAATGCTAAAAAAGACAATGGACTAGGCGAACCGGTCCTGTACAAATTATGCTGTGGCCTCAGCGAGAAGTACTGCAAGTGGTACGACACCACCTGGTTCATGTTCACGTGCATCGGCGTCGTCATCCTGCTCATCGTCATGTGCATCGTCATCATCGCCTGCTGCTGCTGCAAGGGAAGAGGTGGAGGTGGCAAGGATCAGAACGATCAGAAGGACCAGGAAGCATCGGAGGACGGAGAAGAAGCTTGAGAGAACGATGAACGAAGCAATGAAAGAATTCTCGCGGCGAGAAAATGAACGGTTTTGGAACGGAATTCAATAAAACTGTCTTGATTTTGAACTGTTTCTTATTGTTTTGAGGAGAAGAGAAGCGTTGCGTCACGTCACGGCTTTTCACCCTGCCTTTGACCTCACCCTAGTTTCCAATGCTCTACTGACCTTCTAAGAAACTTTCTTTGTCATAATATTCTCTTTTTATTCCTTCTCGATACTTCCCCAAGACCAAGATGTTCGGAATCATTGCGCTGGCCTTTTGTCCGCAATGTAAGTCACTTTCTCACCGTCTAATCCTCCAAAAACCGCTTTTCAGGGGAAGCAGACAAAGACAAGTACTGTGCGGAACAGATCAAGCAATCAGCCAAGAAAACCACCATTGAAAAATGCAACGAAATCGTGTACAAAAAGTGCTGCGCCCTCGACGACCACTACTGCGTCTGGTACGACTCCAGCTGGTTCCTGGTCACTTGTATCCTGATCGGAGTGCTCATCGCCATCGCCATCTTCGTTGTCATTGTGTATTGCTTCTGCTGCAAGAAGGGAAGAGGTGGAGGTGGCAATGATCAGAAGACACTGGAAGATCAGGAAGCATCGGAGACCGGAGAAGAAGCTTGAGAGAACGATGAACGAAGCAATGAAAGAATCCTCGTGGCGAGAAAATGAACGGTTTTGGAATGGAATTCAATAAAACTGTCTTGATTTTGAACCGATTTTCTTGTTTTTGATTTTTGCATCGCGGCTTGTCCCACTGGCATTATGAACTGTACTGCCCTGCCTGAAATTAGGCTGTAGTGTCATCATCCTCCAAACGATTCCTTTTTTCTCAGTCTCAAGATTTGCACTCAAGATGTCGTTAAAGAATGTAATTAACGAGCAGAGATGCGATAACTGTAAGTTTAAATCACAAGAGTACAAACTCCCTACCACTTCCAGTCTACGAAGAAAAGGACTACTGTACCAACCCCCAATGGCCAAAGATCGAAGGAGTCAAAAATGACACAGAAGCACACTGCAAAGAGGGAATGCAGGACAAGTGCTGCTCCTTGGGTTACGGAAAAGACTGCCCGTTCCTCCAGACCAAGTGGTTTCTGTACACGTGCATTGGAGCAGGAGTCGTCGTTCTGATCATCGTCATTGCTGTCATTGTCATCTGTGTTGTGAAGAAGAAGAGAGGTGGAGGTGGCAAGGATCAGAACGATCAGAAAGACCAGGAAGCATCGGAGGACGGAGAAGACATCTGAATTGAACTGGAATAGAATTTTTGATGATTATTTGTCATGGTAATGAACATTGACACTTCTGCTGCAAGAAGGGAAGAGGTGGAGGTGGCAAGGATCAGAAGGCACTGGAAGGATCGGAGACCGAAGAACACAACTGAATTGAACTGGAAATAGAACTTCATTGAATATTTGTCATGGTAATGAACATTGACACTTCTCGGGAAGCTTATTATCTCTGTTGTGAAGAAGAAGAGAGGGTCGCAAAAGTTTAGAAGACACTGGAAGAGTTCATCATCATTGTCTCGCCTTCAATCTAAACGTGTACCAGTTTCAAAAACTAGAAAGGCAAATCTAGAGTTCATTGAAGTCATTCTTAACACTTTACCAACAACAATGGCAACCACCAAAGAACCACAGACTTCTGAAGCTTGTGATAGATGTAGGATAAAAGTAATTCAGCTCGATCACATCATTTGTTTAGGGCTAAAAGACCCCACTTTCCAATGTGAATACGTTTTATCAAAAATGTTAGAGAAATCGACAATGGAGGAATGTCAGAAGGAATATGAAAGGGACTGCTGCAAGATGAACAAGAAGTACTGCTCCTCGGGCTCCGGATGGATCTTGTACGTTGGAATCGGAGTTGGAGTCCTGGTCCTGATCATCATCATCGTCATCATTGTCGTCTGTGTTGTGAAGAAGAAGAGAGGTGGAGGTGGCAAGGATCAGAAGGCACTGGACGGATCGGAGACCGGAGAACACATCTGAAGTGAACTGGAATAGAACTTTGTGATGATTGTAGAATAAATCTTCCATTTATAACACCCTGAAAGAACTAAACACTTTCAAAATCAAGACAGTTTTATTGAATTCCGTTCCAAAACCGTTCATTTCGCCACGAGGATTCTTTCATTGCTTCGTTCATCGTTCTCTCAAGCTTCTTCTCCGTCCTCCGATGCTTCCTGGTCCTTCTGATCGTTCTGATCTTTTCCACCTCCACCTCTTCCCTTCTTGCAGCAGCAGCAGATGATCGAGATGACGATGCCGAAGAGGATGAGAGCGAGGAGTCCGATGCAGGTGTACATGAACCAGTCGACGGTGTAGAACGGGCATCCGCGGTAGCTGTTGAACAAATCGCAGCACTTCTCGCGGAAGTTTGCGGTGCACTTGTCTCCATCGTCGTCTTTTCCCGCCTTGTAAAGGGGCTCACAGACAGTTTCGTACCCTGGAAATCTTCTCTTAATTCGTGCTGTACTAGTAAGAAAACGCAACTTACCGACTGTACAAGCGAACTCTTTCGCAGCAGCGTCCATTGCAATCGATATCCGAGTTGAGAAACCGAATAGGAATTCAAGTCCAAATCAAGCTGGAATAACGAGCCTTCCACTTGGAGCTTTTGACGTGTTTCTCTTTATCATCATTTTCAATCCAAGAGGTCAGGGACACGCTGCTTTCGCTCACTTGAGATGGACGTGAAAATGACGTGAGATACTGTATTTCAGACAAAACCTTCATTTTCCCTCAAAACCAATCAACAAATAGCTCATAACCTTATCTATCCTTATCAGCAACTCATCATAGGGAAGCTAGAATGTCACGCATCACCAAAAACCAAGCAAAACCTTCATTCCCCTTCTATCTCGCCCCTCTCTTCTTACGCCAACAAACCACCACACCAACAATAACACAAACAACCAAAAGCACAAAAAGTCCCATGCAACTGAACAAAAAGTATCCTGATTTGAACATGGGGCATCCCGAGTAATTGGCAAACATGGTGCAGCACTCTTTGAGGAATGTGTCTCGACAGCTCATACGGAGGGCTTCATTGAATTGTCCACCAACGTTTTCACAGACTTGGTAGCCTGGAAAGTGAGGGCTGGGGATATATGGATCAAGGGAATGGGGACTTACGGCCTTCACACTGTTCTGGAGTCAACATTTAGACAGATAAAGTGAGAGAAAGAAGCGGAAAGTTTGAATTGAAAGGTCTAGAAGAAGTAGCGCAATGTCAGGCTAAGTTAAGGGGTTCTAGGGTAAGCAAAAAGTTCATCAAAAGAGCAATACAAGTTTGAGTTCAAGTCCAAATCCACCTCCTAATTGGAGAATCCTATCTCTTCTTGCAGCAGAAAACAACCGACAAAACAATACAAATAAGGATCAAAACCAGGATAAAAACACAAGTGACCAAAAACCAAGTCATCTGGTAGATCGGGCACACCGAGTAGCTCGTGAACATTCCGCAACATCCTTCAATAAGGATTTCGATGCAGTTTTCGGTGCCTTTTCCGAACTTCTCGCTTTTCATCCCAAAAGCATCAAGGAGCACACATCCGAGTTCACCTAAACAAGAGCGATTTCTTGTTTCAAGCTATGCTTCTTTGTGTTACCTTTTTCACATACTTCGTGGCTTAGGGATCCTTTGGTAGTTGCTCCCATTGGTTGATTGGATGTTGTTTTGATCATCTTTTTCTTCTTCTTTTGCTTTTTTTCTTCGCTCTACTCTACTGTCCTAACCTTCCTGGTTCCCTAATCCCAATCCCTATTCCAAATTGCAAATTGCCACGTTTTCTTTGTCAAACTTTGATCCTCGTTTCAGGATCAGGATCATGCTTCTAGAATCTAGACAAGTTACCAATCAAAACCTTCATTTTAAATCTCACAATCAATCAATCATTCAAATTCAATGCCCCCAAAGAGAGCAATAACGAGTTCAAGTTCAAGTTCAACTCCCTTCCCTTAGGGTAGTTTCCTATCCTCTTCTCTTCTTGCAGCAGCAAATGATGGAGATGATGATACCAAGAATGATAAGAACCAAGATGGCGATGCAGGTGATCAGGAACCAGTCGGCGGTGTAGAACGGACAGTGGTCGTGGTTGTCGAAGATGTTGCAGCACTTGTCGCGGTACTTGTCCATGCATTCTTCTCTTTTATCTGGTTCGCCAAATCCTTTGTAGACTTCACAACCAAGATATGCTGAAAAACACCAATAACAGAGTACGAAATCTTACTTTTTCTACTGATATAAACCGTTTTTGGCAGTTTCTATCAAGTTTAGCCCGGGTGCTCATCAAAGTCAAAAACGGCAAAGTTATCTGTCAGCTCTTACCATCTTCACATTTGCTCAGAGGCTTCATAGTGGCCATTCCGATCGATTGATTGAGATAGAACTCACTCCTTGGGGTGATTGGATTCTGTTATGCCCCTTCTTTCCTGGTCCCTTATCCTTGTACCACTAGCCTTGACCTTCCCGGTTTCCTAATCTCAAAACCCTCTCTTTAACGCAAGTTCTAAGGGCACAGGTTTCAAGAACAGTCACGTAAACATGTTTATCTTTAGGGTACAGTAATCCTTGTCAACCAGATTGTCCTTTGGATCATGTTAGTTGAGATCCAGTTGATCATTTCCCTTGATAAAAATCCGGAAACTTCTTCTAAAAAACCCATCCAAATCTCATGTTTCAAGCTCAATTTCACTCACATAAAGATCCTTTCTATGCTTCACTGGATAATTGTCCAGCCTCCATTGACTCCAACAACCATTTGTCACTACCACTAAAAAACTGGGTAGATCGAAATGAAAAGCTTGGTCAACTCACTCAACACAACCTGACACCTTTCCTTATACTTCTCCACAAACTCCCGGAACTCTTTGATATCATACGGCCAATCTAGCATTCCTTGACTCGTTGTCACCTTGTAAACCAACACTTCTTTCTCAGCTTCTATTAGGATCTTCAAGAGTTCTGTGGGCTCATTGACAATGATGAAGTCTGCTGGAGGTGGATTCTTGCACAGATTGATAAGACCATCCAAAAGATAAAACTCTGCTTCTACCAGAATCTCATCTCTCTCTTTTTGAGAATCGGGGAGCTTTGTCTTGCCGTCTCTCATGAAATTGAGAATGAGTCGGAAATGAGTGGGGTCTCGATCTATGAATATACAACCAGCGGGGTCTAGTTCTACCTGAAAACACACAAATTTTAAGTTGGTTTATACCTAAACTTACCGGAATTCCTGACTCCAACATTGCTCGAAACATACAATCATACTTTGTAAGGGTGGAACGGGTGGTTTGGAAGGTGGTACCACCGACGTTGAGCTTTAGGATGTTCCCAATGTTTCCAGAAGTTGAAGGTAAAGTTTTTTCTCGTCTCGGCATTCTGTTCAAGGGGAAGAATCAATGAATGAGGGTGTAGCACAAAGTTGACAGCTTATCAGTTGACATTATCAAACAGTCCCGATTTGGTTTGCAGAAGAATGATGTCAAAAGTAAACATTGAATCGAGTATGACCAAACTTAGGCTTGTGAAGTTGGGATTCTCTTGTTTTGAAAGTACTACTGACCCGATAAGCTTTTTTGGCCTGGTACCAAGAGAAAGTTCCCACTGCTATATCTTACTTCAACTTCTCTACTGATTTCTTTTCTGGCCGTACTTTTCGTTGATCTATATAACGAAATAACACCATGTTGCTCAAAACTTCCTTCTGATGAAAAACCTTATGTTGTTGTTCGTTTATTCTTTGAATAAACGGTTTCCACTAATGTTCCGACTTGATGAATCACCACAACCTTTCAGCATTCAAATTATCACCTGTTTAGAGAAAATGCGTGTCTTTTTGTAGTTTGTCGGAACAAATCACTGATAAGAACATGAAAACTGACAAAGTGGTTTTCCTTACACTCTTTGTATGTACGCGTCGTTTTCCTAACTTTCCGTCATGACTTCTGGAAACATTGTCAAGTTAAACGTCGGCGGTACCGTGTTCGAAACCACTAGATCTACCCTGTCAAAGTATGATGGAATGATTAGAAAAATGTTGGAGTCTAGAGTTCCCGTAAGTCTACGCTTGAAACAAGCCTGAAAATTTTATTTTCCAGGTGGAAAAAGACTCTGCCGGTTGCATATTCATAGATCGAGACTCCACTCATTTTCGACTCATTCTCAACTTCCTGAGGGATGGCACCATTGAACTCCCAAAAGATCAAAAAGAAGTCAAGGAGATTCTCAAAGAAGCCGCATTTTTCGGTTTACATGAGCTTGTCAAATTGTGTACAGATTATTCCACGAATAGCAAGGACCTTTTGCAATTTCAAGGAAATGAGTCACAGGTTTTTGAAGCATTGTTGAGATCCAAGAAGGTTGTGGTGGTGTACAAGTATCCGCCATTCAGCTTATCAGAGGAAGACACTGGACGAGCGGCTATCAGAGCGATCATTCAGAAGTATGAAAACGTTTGTAAATTCATCATGAGTAAGCTAACTCAAAGGTATCTCCCGTCAGACTTCTGATTTCAGTTGAAAGTGACAAAAAAGTGTCTGAGTGGACCTCTTACCATTACACATTGGACTACAAAAACACTTATCGTAACAACGTAACTGTTTTACTCAAAATTTTTCATAAACGTGTTTTATTTCCAGAATGAAAGTGTGAAAATTTTCTTCAAAAAAGAAGAACAACGACTGGCGAAACTATTCCAACCAAGGCAAACTAAATAACTCTAGTATTTACCTGAATTCTAGAGAGCACAATTTTTGTTGCTTGGGTGAACATGCAAAGGTGATTTCAAGCCTGTAGTTTCATTGTACTGAACCTTTGATAATAGGATATTCTCTATGAAATTGTTTTTGTTATAAATTTACTAGAAAAAAGTGTTGTGTGGTTTCTGTTGCCACCTAAGTCAGTTACGTACGTACAACGAAGAGAACATCGTGTTGGACCTTTCTCTCCGTTCACAAAGTCTTTCTGCGTCTCCAGCTGACCTCCTCTCTATCCCTGCCCTGCTGGACTTTCCAAATACCTTTCTCCCCGTCATTCGTTGTGTTCTTGATACAAGAAATGTCCTCCCCACCCCGAACACTCACACTCTGCTCTTCTGAAAAGACCCTGAAGCTCAATGTCGGTGGAACCATATTCCAAACCACTAGAGCTACCCTGACAAAGTATGATTCCATGCTCCGAACAATGCTGGAGTCTGACATTCCTGTAAGTTGTTCATCAAATCTACTCCTTCGCTCATTCTAACTTTCTTCCAGGTAGAACTAGACTCCTCCGGTTGTATCTTCATAGATCGAGACCCTACGCATTTCCGTTACATTCTCAACTTCATGAGAGATGGCAACGTGGAACTGCCCGAGAATCTGAAAGACGTCAAGGAGATCATGAAAGAAGTTCAGTTCTATTCGGTAGAGGGACTGGTGGATGTGTGTCACGATCACATTGTGAAGGAAGAAGTAGAAATGCTCAGAAGGCAATCTTCAGACACGGAAGAGTTTTTGAAGTTCGGCGCAAGTGACTCTGAAATTCTAAGAACGTGGTTGAGTTCGAAGAAGATGGTTGTGGTGTACAAGGGTCCGAAAAATTGTTTTAACATTAAATTTGACGATTATAATTATGAGTGGCTGAAAGATTGGAAGGTGCTGAGAGGGATTATGCAAAAGTACAAGGACGACTTCAAGTTTTTCATAAGTGAGTTTTTCCTAATCATTATTCGTGTTTTTCCAACTCTCAACTCAACTTCAGATGAAGATCCTAAACGTAAACCGGATTCGGAAGAATGGACCTCTCACTATTTTTCTTCAAGCTCTATGAAATCTTACGGTGTAAGTACATACTTTTTTTAGGTTTTCAGCGAATTATCTTGTTTTTAAGCCTTCTTATGACTCAACACAGTTTTTCCGGATGGAAGATCAGAGATTGGCTCAGCTAAAGGAAACACTGCAAGGAAACAACATTGTATAAATCGAGTTCATCAGTTGTAGTTTTTGTTGGTTTGCAGGTTGAAGTTATGAATAAACCTTACATGAACGATTTCTCATCGTCATCAATGATCCGTTTCATCGTATTCCTCTTACATTAGGTTACCATCTTTTTGTGTGGACTTTGAGGAGGGAATAGGCCAACTTAGACAACGAAGGAACACCGTGTGCGTCCTCTTCCTCTGCTCGCAAAGTGCCTGTGTCTCCAGCTGACCTCCTTTATCCCAACCCTACTGGACCCTCCCAATACCTTTCTCTCCGTCATTCGTTGTGTTCTTGATACAAGAAATGTTCTCCACAGCCCGAACACCCACACTCTGCTCTTCTGAAAAGACCCTGAAGCTCAATGTCGGTGGAACCATATTCCAAACTACTAGAGCTACCCTGTCAAAGTATGATTCCATGCTCCGAATAATGCTGGAGTCTGACATTCCTGTAAGTTTTCCAAACATATTTTGGTCTTCTTCTAATCAAATTTCTCCGGCCCTGTGGGTCAAACCCTTTTTCGAATGGGTAGAGTTCAAGATATGCAACATTTCAATTTTTCCCACTTTTGGATGGGTGGATTCTTAGGTTATGAAACAAGTATGTTCCAGGTAGAACTAGACTCCACCGGTTGTATTTTCATAGATCGAGACCCCACGCATTTCCGTTACATTCTCAACTTTATGAGAGACGGCAACGTGGAACTACCCAACAACGAAATAACAGTCAAGGAGATCCTACACGAAGCCGAGTTCTATTGCCTGCAGCAACTTGTTGAGGCATGCCAAAGCCACACTTATCGGAATGATTTTGCGATCCTCCAAAGTCTGCTAGATACGAACGAGTCAATTTTATCTGTAGAAAAAGAAAACGGTGAAATTTTGAATACAGTCTTTCTGAAGATGCTATCTTTTTTTATTTCTATGCGTTCCCGAGAATGTGACCGTTGAGTGTTTGCAGAGTTTCGTCTGCGTCTCCTCTCTATGCGCGTGGCGAGCGAGACCAAACACTTGGCGCAGCGATTTGAATAATGTAGTTTGTATTTATGACATGCTTGAAAAGATATATTATTTTAAATAAAGACATTTTTTCTGATTGGACCAGGAATACTTGTTGTGAGGATTTGGTTGCCTCATCATTCAGTTACATACGTACCAGAGAAAGAGGAGGGAATAGGTCAACCTAGACAACGAAGGAACACCATGTGGCTCCTCTCTTCTTGTTCACATAATCCGTCTGCGTCTCCAGTTGACCTCCTCTCTATCCCTGCTCTGCTGGACCCTCCTAATACCTTTCTCCCCGTCATTCGCTGTGTTCTTGATACAAGAAATGTCCTACACATCCCGAGGATACTCAATCTCTTCTTCTCTTGAAGCGGCTGTGAAGCTAGATGTCGGTGGAACTGTATTCAAAACCACTAGATCTACCCTGACGAAGTATGATTCTATGTTTAAGGAAATGCTAGAGTCTGGATTTCCCGTAAGTCTACGCTTAAAACTAGCACGTAAACTGTATTTTTTCAGGTAGTACTGGACTCGGCTGGTTGTTATTTCATCGATCGAGACCCCACGCATTTCCGTTACATTCTCAATTTCATGAGGGATGGCAAAGTTGAACTACCCGATAATTTTACGACAGTCCAGGAGATCATGAAGGAAGCCGAGTTTTATCGGCTGCAGGGGTTAGCGCAGTTTTGCCGGGAGAAAAGGACTTTTTCTGGAAATTCTTCTATGCTAGAAGAACTACGAAGTATCAAGTCCGAGTTGCAATCCATCAAGAACTGTACACAAGATATTCGTCAAAGAGTATAAACCTCTGAAAACGTTCCCTCAGCTTTTGGACAGATTCGATGTTTTCTCGTTTAATTTTTTCTTGCTAAAAATTTCCGTCTGATAAGAATACTTTATGTTATTGACTTTTGTCTTCCAGAATAAACGTTTTCCAATAATGTTCCGCGTGATCTTCTGTCAAGATAGAACAACCTGATGAATCCTTTAACCCTTTCAGCACTCAAATTATCACCTGTCAAATCACTGATAAGAACATAAGAACTGACAGAAAAAAGCGTAGAAGATGAAGGAAAAAAGGAAATGTCAAATATTGACCTCACACTTCATAGATCACTCCGTACATATTCTAACCATATTTGTCATGACTCACTTACCCTTTCCACCTTTCCTTCTTCTCTCTTTCTCTGGTGATATCATTTCTCTGATAAGCACGTGGCCTAGACCCAACATGATGAAACTCTTATCACTATTGCAAACCTATATATAAAGTTATCATCTTGTTTCATTGATTCTTCAAGTCAAGTCAAACTGAAGTCTCTACTCCTTTTCTGTTTTTTAGCCCTTGAAGTCGTCATGTCTTCTCCATCATCTGATAAGATTCTGAAGCTAAATGTGGGTGAAGCCGTCTTTCAAACCACTCAGGAGACTCTGAAAAAATCTCCTAAACTTCTGGAGGTTTTGGAGGCAAATTCTGGAGAGGTGAGTTGCTCAATTACTTTCCAAAAACTGTCACTGTTTTCAGTCCGAAATCTTCATTGATCGAGACCCCCATCACTTCCGTCTTATTCTCAACTTCTTGAGAGACGGATCCACTCATCTCCCCAAAGAAAACAAGAAAAAGCTACAGGAAATCCGAGCAGAAGCAGAGTTTTATCAACTTCAAGGTCTCCTGGAGCTCTGTCAACGCCATCTTCCCACTAACACCCCTTATCAGTTGATTCATAACACCACAGAACTCTTTGATGTGTTGATGGAAGCCAAAAAAGATGTCCTTGTTGTCAAAGTGTCCACTGACGATGAGGCGACCATAGTGTTTCCGTATAACCGAACAGATATTGATAGTTTTGTAGAGAAGTACAAGGATAGATGTCAAGTTGTGTTTTGTAAGTGACAATAGAAATTTGGCCACCACAATCAAAGAAATTCAGATCTTCTGAAAACCATGGTTGCCTATGATGAATGGCAATTTGAACTGTATCCAATAGACAAAGTTCCAAGGAGACCTGGAGCTGAAGGATTCCCGGATTACTATGAAGAGTTTGATCGGGCGGATCATAGATGGTAATTGTTGTTATGAAAGAGAACGTTGATAATAAACTTGTTGACATTTTACTTTGATCCGAACTCGAAGAAGCATAACAAAACAGGAACTAAACCAAAGAGTTCAGAAGGTTCATTAGAAACGTGAACTTTGCTCTGTTCGCCCTTGAACTTCCTAGAATTCATTCTCAAAGTCTCATTGTTCAATCTCACAATGATCACCATCAAACACTCGATCCAAAAACTCGTCCTAAAGCTCAACATCGGTGGTACCATCTTCCAAACCACCTATTCCACCCTGACAAAGTATGACTCCATGTTTCGCACTTTGCTGGTGTCTAGAGATCCTGTAAGCCAAGGAGTAAATAAACCGATAAAATGTGTTTTCAGGTAGAGCTAGACCCCTCCGGTTGTATCTTTATAGATCGAGATCCTACTCATTTCCGACTCATTCTCAATTTTATGAGAGACGGCGTCATTGAACTGCCCGAGAATCTGAAAGAAGTCAAGGAGATTTTGAAAGAAGCAGAGTTTTATTCGCTGGAGGGATTGGCCGCTTTGTGTCAAGAAGTGCTGAATCCGAAGCATAAGTTTCCATATCGTATTTTCAAGGACGTTTCGGAGCTTTTTGAAGTTTTGATGGATGCTAAAAAGGACATTCTAGTCATTGAATTCCCCTTCCAAGACGCCTACATCCCATTTCCATTCAGTCCGAGCACTATGAAGATCTTCATTGAGAAACATAGCATTAACTATGACATCTATTTTTGTATGTCTAAGGGTCTCGCCACGAAATCAGTTTTTTGCTGTTTTCTCGGTTTTTAACCAATTCTTTCAAAATTTTCAAAGGAATTCGGATAGAATAGAGAATTTGAAACCGGTTGATAGTCAGTTCAACCAAAACTGTTCAGTTTTTCAGCGAAAAATTTCAGATTTCGTGTTTTTGGCTTGTTTATCGGGAAAATCACAAAAATGAGTAAATCGCAATGAAAAACTCAATGATTCTGGTCAAATAAACTATTTCTAGGTTTCAAATTATTTTTTATATCCGTTTTCATTAGAAAAAATAAAAAAAAGTTGGTCCAAAAACGAGAAAACAGCAAAAAAAAACCGATTTTGTCCCTCATTTTCTTTCTAATCCAATTCCATTTTCAGTGGCCTCCAGAATCCCTGACGAAATGCCATTGGAGCCGGCTTTCTGGAAATGGAAGACCCATGAATATCCGCTGATAAGAGATTGGAGAACTCATCGGAATCGGGAAATCGAGCTGGGGAACTTGAACTTTTTGTTGGAGGAAGATGCGAGAATTCAGATGAAATGAGTACTTGTTGAATAAACTGTTTTTTTCCTGGATTTCATTCGATTTTCACCAGAAACACATCAATTTTCAATGATAAAACTCAAATTTCCTCAAAAAATCACTGGATTACGGTAGATCGTGGCGAGACCCGCTGACAAAATTCAAGCGTGCGCCTTTAAGTTTTGAATCACTGTTCAAAATTTAAACGTTTAGCAGCCATTTTTCACCTTTCTTTCTCGATTTTTAGAGTTTTCTAATAGATTTTTGACGAATTCCGCATCGGAATTGTGGTTTACTAACTTTTTTCGCTTTGTAAAATGACAAAACTTCTCAAGGTTCGAGTTAATTCAACGAAAAAACGAAAAAAAATGCCAATTTTCTTTCTTTCCCTACTTTTTTATCAGTTTTGATTTGTATCACTTGTCGACGCTTGCAATCTATTTTTCTAAAATTTTAATTTCTCCGCCGGTTGCGTCGATTCCCGGTCATTCAGATTTTGGCATCTGCATTTTTTCGGATTTCGGTAGCCTCTGCCGACTTTTTTCTCGATTTTCAAAGTTTTCTGTTAAATTTTGGACAATTTTTCGGTCAAAATTGTGTTTTTCTGACGTTGTTCTTTTCCGAAAACAATCAGATTTTTCGAAATTTAGAGAAATTACACAAGAAAACCACAAAGTTGTCATTTTTCGTTCTACCTCCACTTTTTCTGTCTGTTTTCCGGACTCTTTAGTAGATTTTCAGCAAGTTTCAATTCAAATTTGCTGTTTTCTGGCTTCTTTCTCTTTCGAAAACAACCAAAATTCAAGTAAATTCAAAACGAAAAGTTTTCGCCGAAAACCAAAAATTTGTCATTTTCTCCAATTTTTCTGTCATTTCGGACTTTTCTGACTCGCCGACACTCGCAATGTCTTTTTCTGAAATTTAAATTGCTGATTTCCAAAGTTTGCAGTCTATTTTCACCAAAAACACATCAATTTTCAATGATAAAACTCAAATTCCCTCAAAAATCACAGGGTTACGGTAGATCGTGGCGAGACCCGCTGACAAAATTCAAGCGTGCGCCTTTAAGTTTTGAATCTCTTCTTTCTAGTTTTCGGCAGTTTCTCCCCATTTTCTCGATTTTTGAAGTTTTTTAGTAGCTTTTTCACAAGTTTCCGATTAAAAATGTTGTTTTCTGATTTTTTTTTCACTTATTAAATTAGCCAAATTCCTTAAGTTTCGAGTTAATTCGACAAAAAACAAAAAAATGTTAAATTTCCTTCTTTTCCCACTTTTTTATCAGTTTTGACTTGTATCACTTGTCAACGCTCGCATTCTCCTTTTTTAAAAAGTAATTTTTTTTTGTCGATTGCGTCCCGTTCATTCAGATTTTGGCAATAGAGTTTTTTTTTTAAGTTTCCCCTAAATTTTTGGAATTTTTGTATCTCTGTTAATCAAAAATATGTTTTTTATCCCGTTTCTCTTAAAAAAAACGTTTATTTTCATCGGTTTCAGTCGAATTTCAACGGAACACATCAATTTCCAATTATAAAACTCAAATTTCCTCAAAAATCACTGGATTACGGTAGATCGTGGCGAGACCCGCTGACAAAAATCAAGCGTGCGCCTTTAAATTTAGGCCAACGTTTTTTTTTTGAAATTTGGCAGCTATTTTTCACAATTTTCTCGATTTTCGAAGTTTTTTAGTAGATTTTTTGCAAGTTTCCGATTGAAAATGTTGTTATCAGCCAAATTTCACTTAAAACGCATCAATTCCCGAGTATAAAGCTCAAATCGCGGTGTGTAGAAACGAAAATTCGCCGTTGCGGCGGCAAGAAAAAATTCATTTTCCCAAATCAAAAATTTTTGTTGTCGATTTTTCTGAAGATATTCTGTCTTTTGGGGTTTTCGATGCTCCTGAATCTGAATATCTACTTCGTTTTATCTAGTTTCGTCAAAATTCTAGACTTTACAGCATTTTTCGGTTGGGCGGCGAGAGAGAGAGCGGTGTGCGAGAGACGCAGACGCGAAATCACAAGGCGCGCGCCAACACTGAAAGTGCGCAAGTGGAAAACAATTCCCGCCGCAAGGAGACCGTGGCGACTTCTCTTTGAAACCTTGACTAATCGTTCTCGTTCTTAACGACTATTTCAACATTTGAAATTTACAGGTTTGTTGGCGAAGATGTCGGATCCTCAGAATGCTCGGGGGAGATCGCTCCAATTGAAGCCAGAAGCCGATAAGGAAAACCGACCACCTCGGTGAGCGATTTAAACGAAATAGTTTCAAATAACTGATCGAGCCTCCTGTTTTAGAAGTCATTCGCTGCAGTTCGAACGTCTGAGTGGCACCAGAATGCCATCAACCAGACGAGACGACCGTCGCAAGACTGAAAATTTGTTTAGGCGTGTGTCGGTGTACGTCCCGGAGAAACAGACAACGGCGCCGAGAAAGAGACCAATGAAACGGACACGAAAATCGAGGGTTTTGAAGAATCGTTCTACAGCGAACGCAATCAGGAGTAATCACCCGTGAGTTGTATTCAAAGCCACTTGAACATGTTTTTTAATGATTTGTCTTTCAGAAGTCCGTACGATTACGAAGACGAAGTGAGAGCTTGCCTGATCGTCATCGACCCAGACATTGAGAGTCCCGTGATGCGACCGAACCGCGTGAGGATGATTCCTGAATTTGTTGAAGACGCAATCCATCCGATCTGCACTGAAGCTCGACAAGGAAACATCGATGGCAAATGCTCGCTTCCTTATAAATTGCCGGGAATTCCAAGCAAAAAGTTTTGCCCTAAAAACACGAAAGAATTTAACATCGCTGACAAAAACTGGCCGGTTCAGGCGGTTTATAAGGTATGTTTTACTGTTGTTCGCTTCTGAATGAAAGGTTACTTGCAGGACAAAGACGGAAAGTGGCGCATCTACTACGAAGGCTGGACATCCGATTATCGCAACGAGACTACCGAGGATGATATCAACCAAGATTGTCCAGAGCGACTGAAAGAGTTTGATGTCCGGCAAAAGTTTATCGATGCTATGAAGGCGGCAGCTGAAAAACAAGTCGCGGAAGAGAAGAGCGCTCGATCCAGAAGCCAGAAACCGATGAGCAACGACGAAGAAGACGAGCTAATGAGGTCGCTGTTCTTGGAAACGGACCCTTGTAGCGACGAGCTGAAGGACCCGAAGAATCGCTTCTGGTGCTATGAGGATCTGACTTACTTCCATACAACTATCAACAGAGAAGACGCGGACTTGACTGGGCTTGTGTTCTACATGGTTCTTGTCGAGTTGGACCCGAACAGTCACCTCAAACCGCCGAAATATGTGGTATGTTACTACTGCGATCACGGGAAGTGGTAATCGGCGGGTCTTTTCTCGTTTCTATTCCGATTTTCTCAATTTTTTCTATAAAAATGGATAGAAAATAGGATTTGGAACATAGAAATACCTAATTTGACCAAATTCAGTGAGATTTTCATTGCGAACTACCCGTTTTTGTCACTTTTCCTCCAAAAACAGAAAATCTCAAATTTTTCTATAAAAATTTAAAGTTTCGGGTCAGATTAACTATCGCTAGGCTTCAAATTCGCTGCTATACCCATTTTTGTTTGAAAAACTCAGAAAAGTTGCTCCAAAAACGAGAAAACACCGAAAAACCGTTTTCGTGGCGAGACCCGCCGAGTGGCACGCTCTCAGAAACTTCGATTTTTTTCAGTACACCGGAATCAACATCACTCAGAGAAATGTGTACGATTGGCTCTTCGATCAGAAGATCAACAAACCTTTCTCGGAGATCCTCGGTGATTCGATTCCCGTGTTGAAGCAGATTGGTGCATGCCCGAGTGAAGGCTGTTTGTGCGACCTCAAAGTATGTTGTTTTCTACACTTCATGAAGCTACTCATACTCTTGCTTCAGTTCAAACACCTCTACAAGGATCCCCGTACACAGAACTTGAAGTACAATGCGAATGGTCTACTGGACTTGAGCGAGTACAACAGCGAGACCGCACGGATCGTTGTGGAGTGTTCTGATGAGTGTGGCTGCGACTCAAAATGTCCCCGCAGACGGATGCAACAAGGACAGACCGCGCACCTCGTCATCAACTACGAAAGGGAACTCGGATTCGGAGTGCGCGCAGCATCGGACATCAAGGCTGGAGAGTTCATTTGCGAGTACACGGGAGAACTCCTAGGGAAAGAAGAAGAAGAGCCGAAAAAGAGGAGAAAAGTGAAGGTGGAACAACTGTCTTCGCAACAATCTTCGTCGTCTCTGTTGGAGCCTTCACCTGCATCTGCAGCAATGTCTACGAGCTCGGAGAAAGCGAAGAAGCAAAGTGTGATCTACGACTTCGAACTATCCACAATGTATCCGGGTTTGATAATCCGTGCTCTCAAGTTTGGGTAAGTCATTGAATCTTCTGAATCTTTCACTGAACATCTTCACTTGCAGAAACGCTGCTCGATTCATCAACCACGGCTGCAAACCGAACGCCGCATTCGTCGAAGTGCACAGTCGTGTTCGCGAATCGGATCCGTTGGTTCCTCGTATCGCGATTTACGCCCTTCACGACATTGCAATCGGCGAGACGATCAGTATTTCGTATTGGTCGAAGGAGCAGTTCATGACTCTCAAGAAGTCAGGCGTTCAATGCAGGTGAGCAGATTTTCTATTCTGATGCGTTTGTTTTTTCGCTTTTTTCTCGTTTCTGGTCCGATTTTCTGGAATTTTCTCTATAAAAACGGATAGAAAATAGAATTTGAAACCTAGCGGTAGCCAATTTGACCAAATCCAGTTAGATTTTCATTGCAAACTACCCGTTTTTGTATCTTATCCGAAAAAACAGACAAAAACACAAAATCTCAAATTTTTCAATAAAAAATGAAATATTTCGGGTCAAACTAACTATTTCTAGGCTTCAAATCTTCTGCTCTATCCATTTCAATCTGAAAAAACTGAAAAAAATTAGTCCAAAAACGAAAAAACAGCAAAAAACAGATTTCGTGGCGAGACCCGTCGAGTGCCATTTCGGGTGACCGCAATAATATGTTGCTTGTTTCAGATGCGGCGCCGGCAAAGGAGTATGTCACGAAACACTTCCTGGCCATTGATAACTCAATCATCCGCTTCACTTCCCATTTTTGTCTCTAACATTGTTCTAATTGTTACTCTTGACCCACACAATTCATTGATACCGTTGTTAACTTTTAAGTCTTTCGGTTACCCTGTTGAGACCCATGACCTCTTTTCTTTCCTCCATCTCATCTCTTTAACCTGTCTTAAACTTGTAACTTCGTGAGACTTTAGCATTCTCCTCATTGCCTGTATTCGCTCCATTCATACCACTTCAATTTATTCATAATCCCTACCCCGAAAATCAAAGGACCTTGGTCCAGAGTTTTTTTTAAAAGTTTCCCATAAATTTTTTGAATTTTTGCATCTCTATCAATCAAAAATATGCTTTTTAACTCGTTTTTCTTCGAAACATCATTATTTTTTCTCGATTTCAGCCAAATTTCACTTAAAACGCACCAATTTCCGATTATAAAGCTCAAATTTCGCAAAAAATGCCAGATTACGGTAGATCGCGGCGAGACCCGTTGACAAAATCGAGCGTGCGCCTTTAAGTTTTGATTCATTTTTTCTTTCGTTTTCTTTTTCTGATCTCTATTTCTAGCGGCAAATTTTGATTTCCAGAGCAGACTCCGCCCCTCCGCACTATAAATACCCGTCGTTTCGCTCATTTTCCTCTCTTTCTGCATTTTTTCGGATTTCGGCAGCCTCTGCCGACTTTTTTCTCGATTTTCAAAGCTTTCTGTCGAATTTCGGACAATTTTTCGGTCGAAATTGTGTTTTTCTGACGTTGTTCTTTACCGTAAATGACGAAATTTCCCAATCCATGTAAATTCCGAAAGAAAACCAAAAAAAAGTCAATTTTCGTTCTTTCTCCGGAGCGCTCCACTTTTTCTGTCAGTTTTTCAGACTTTTCAGTAGATTTTCAACAATTTCCCGTTAAAAACTGTTGTTTACTTACTTCTTCCTCTTTCAAAAACTACCAGAATCCTCAAAAAATCAAGAAAATTTCACACAAAAACCAAAAATTTGTCATTTTCTCCACTTTTTCTGTCAGTTTAGACTTTTCTTATTCGCCGACGCTCGCAATGTCCTTTTCTTACGTTTGAATTGCTAATTTTTCTAGGTTTCAGCCTATTTTCTCCAAAAACCCATTAATTTCCAGTTGAAAAACTCAAATTTCGCTAAAAAGCTCTGAATTACGGTAGATCGTGGCGAGACTCGTTGACGAAATCGAGCGTGCGCCTTTAACTTTTGATTCACTTCTCGCCGGCATTTTTTTCCTTTTCTCTTGTTCTGATCTCGATTTTCGAAGTTTTCTGATGGATTCTTGACAAATTTTCGTTCGAATTTGTTGTTTTCTGAGTTCTCTTTCATTCTGATACGGCCGAATTTCTGAAAATACGAGGAAATTCCATAAAAAACCGAAAACAATAGTCATTTTTCGTTCTATCTCCACTTTTTTCGTCAGTTTTTGGAGTTTCTGGTAGATTTTCGACAGTTTCCTGCTTGAAATTGTTGTTTTCTGACTTCTTTTTCTTGCGAAAACAACCAAAATTCAAGTAAATTCAAAACGAAAACTTTTCGTCGAAAACCAAAAATTTGTCATTTTCTCTACTTTTTCAGTCAACTGAAATTTTCTGACTCGCCGACGCTTGCAATGTTCCTTTCGTACTTCCAAATTGCTATTTCTCCTGAATTTCAGCCTATTCTCACCGAAAACATATCAATTTCCAATTATAAAACTCAAATTTCGAAAAAAAACTTTGATTACGGTAGATCGTGGCGAGACCTGCTGACAAAATGAAGCGTGCGCCTTTAAGTTTTGATCCACTTCTCGCCGGCATTTTTTCTTTCGTTTTCTTCTTCTGATCTCTGTTTCTAGCGCCAAGTTTTGATTTCTAGAGCCGACTCCGCCCTCCTCACTTTAAATACCCGTCGTTTCGCTCATTTTTCCCTCTTTCTCCACTTTTTCTCAAAAATTGACCGCTATTTCGCCGTTTTTCTCGATTTTCGAAAGCTTTCCGTTCACAACTTGTTGTTTTCTGACTTCTTTTTCTCTCGAAAACAACCGAATTTATCAAAATTTGAAAAAATTCAACAAGAAAGTCAAAAAAGAGTGAATCTAGTGAATTTTTGCCGATTTCATGCTTGAACTTGTTGTTTTCTGACTTCTTTTTCTTTCTGGAACGATCAAATCTCTAAAATTTCGAGGGAATTTCACAAGAAAACCAAAAACTTGTCGTTTTTCGTTCCATCTCCTCCTTTTCAGACCCGCCGCCGCACACATTGCCCGTCGCTAACGTTTTGACCTACCCGCCCAATGTGTCGAGCGCCCCAACCATTTTGATCTACGCAATGGCGCACCCGCCAATTCTTCTCATTCTGTTCCGCTGCACTCTCTTTCTCTCTCGTTTGCCTCTCATTCGCTCTCATTCGTTTCTTTTTTGTCGTTCTTTCGTGCATTCTCTGCCTTTCTGTTCATTTTTCTAATCGTTGCGTATTCAGAATCCCCTGCATCATCGCTCCGACTTCAGCAACGTCTCCAGTACCACCTCCAGAGGAGTCTTCAGCTCGTCTTCACTCTCCCCACTCGATCTGAAGCTTCCCAAGTCACTGGTTCGATGCACGGAGCAAGCCAACTTGAAGCATTTTGATGAGGGACACTTGGAAAGGCTCGATTACTGGATCACCGAAGGAGGAGACAGCATCAGGTAGATATTACAGAGTGTCGAGCAAAGTTCAACTCCTGTTTTTAGTGTCGGACAACGCTAACTGGACTGTCTTGCCCGTGCTCTCTTCCGCAAGCCCGTGTTTCGATCCTCGACAAAGCCATCACTGCGAAGTCTCGTCTCGCCAACCCAAAGCCGTTCTTCTCTCCGTCCACTCGTCGCCATGTCACCACACCACCAAAACCGGAGCTAAGGACCCATCTACATCTACCGAGTGCTGAAGCAAGTCCATCCAGACACCGGAGTGTCCTACAAAGCCATGTCCACCATGAAATCGCTTGACAACGACGTCTCGCGCACTTCGAAGGATGCCACTTGTGCAACTACTCGTTCACTTGTCAACATAACACCAAAACCGGAGCCAAGAACCCGTCTACATCTACCAAGCGCTAAAGCAAGTCCATCACGACACCGGAGTGTCCTCGATCGCTCGTCAACAACGTCTCGCTCACCACAAAGGATGCCAACGAGGAGCGACTGCATAGGAGCCGAGAAAACTGCCAGGCGAGTGTTGAAATATGGTTTCTAGTTGGTTAGGCTTAGGTAGATAACTGTTAGGACCCCTTACTTGGCCCCTGGGAATCACGAGGCTTCTTGTGAATCCCTTATCACTCTCGAATCCCCCTCTCCACTCACCCGCTTAGTACCAACGTAGGTCACGAGCCAGTTCCCTTCGGGGTTCTTGGAGTGATGCCCCCTTCGGGGGGCGCGGGACGGGCGTACTCTCTACGGATAGTTTCACTGTTCTTAAAACCGAGCGATGATCCGAGGTCCTTCGCATATGGGTAGTGGAGTGACATAGGTTAGATCCTGCCCTGACTTCTTTAGACTCTGATATAATGGTCCTATTGGGTGCGCGCCGCCATGAAACGACCTGATTAGAGTTGAGGATGAGAAGTTAGGGGGCGTGTGAGGATACATAAAAGTTTAGGAGTAGTTTGGGACCTGGAAAACTGACTGAGCAGATACCACACTTCCCCGGTAAACTTCCAGAATCTACTCCTGCACACCGTCCGAACCACAGCACCAGTACAACTGCAACATCGTCGGCGAGCACCAGGAAGCATCAGGGATCGAGCAGAGACACAGTTTGAAACTCCCGAGTTCAAGACTCTTTCACAGTTCGGCATTTAGAATCTCCTGCACCACCGCATCGACTCCAGCAACATCTCCATCGTCATGGCTCTTCTTCACTTTCTCCGCGATCTGATGGTTTTGAAGTCGTTGGTTCGATGCACAGATCAAGCCAAGCTGGAGCATTTCGCCGAGGGACACTTTGAAAAGCTCGATTACTGGATCATCGAAGGAGGAGTCAGTATCAGGTAGATATTACAGAGTGTCGAGCAAGGATTAACTCGTGTTTTTAGTGTCGGACGACGTCACCTGAATCCACGTGTCCAGTACATCTGCATCGTCGTCAGCGAGCGCCAGAAGTCGTCAACCGTTCGGAGCAGTGGGAGCACAAGGAGTCGGCGAGCACCAAGGAGCATCGGAGACCGAGCAGATACACAGAGTTTGAATCTCCCGCGTTCAAGACTCACTCACAGTTTGGTCTTCAGAATCTCCTGCACCGTCGCTTCGACTCCAGCAACATCTCCGACTTCATGGCTCGTCTTCACCGTCCCCGCGATCTGATGCTTCTCAAGTCATTGGTTCGATGTACGAAGGAGCAAACATGAAAAAGTTCGCCGAGGGACACTGGGAAATGCTCGACTACTTGATCATCGAAGGAAGAGGAAGCATCAGGTAGATATTACAGAGTGCCGAGCAAACTTTAACTCGTGTTTTCAGTGTCGGGCAGCGTCACCTGAATCCGCATCCCCAGTACATCTACATCATCGTCGGCGAACACCAGAAGAACATCAACCGTTCGGAGCAGTGAGAGCATAAGGATTCGGAGAGCATCAGGGACCCACGGATGCATAGAGTTTGATTCCCGAGTTCAAAGCTCTTTCACAGTTTGGCATTTAGAATCTCCTGCATCATCGCTCCGGCTCCAACAACATCTCCGACTTCATGGCTCATCGTCACTCTCCTTCACTTGATCAGAAGCTTCTGAAGTCGTTGGTTCAATGTACGAAGGAGCAAACATGAAGAAGTTCGCCGAGGGGCACTTGGAGAAGCTCGATTACTGAATCATCGAAGAAGGAGGCAGCATCAGGTTTCATTTCAGATTTTCATTTCAGAGTGTCCAGCAAAGTTAACCTTTTGTTTTCAGTGTCCGACAACGCCAACTGCATCCGCAACTCCAGTACATCTACATCATCGTCGGCCCTCTGAAGAATTGAGAGCGCAACGAGTCGGCGAGCATCAGGGACAAGTCAGATCGCCTACGATATCTGGCAGCTTTACGGTCAATTCGTACATGAAAGTGCTCAGGAGAGAGTGGGACTCGATGAGAAACTCGTGGAACAGTACAAGAAGGCAGTGGAAATCAATGATCTAGAAGTTCTCGAAGGCATTGTGGAGTCGTCGTATCAAGTGGTGTATCACATGATGCAAACCACACACGTTGTCTCTTACGTGGAGATCGAGCCACCCGAGAATGTTGAAATTGTTGGACGCGCCGGAACCGGAAAGTCTTCAGTGACTTTGTCACTCTTGCGCATCTTTAAAGCTGCTGAGGGACATATCATTGTCGATGAAATCAATCTTGTCGAGATTGGACTGCACGATTCGCGCTCCAACCTGACCATCATCGCACGGGATCCTGTTTTGTACTTGGAAACGCTCGGACGAGGACAATTGAAAGCCGCTGGAACGAGCCAACCTGAAGCATTTGGACGAGAGACACTTGGCAAAGCACGACGACTTGATCACCGAAGGAGGAGACAGTATCAGGTATATATTACAGAGTGCCGAGCAGAGTTAAACTTGTGTTTTCAGTGTCGGACAACTCCAACCGGTCTAACTTGCCCGCGCTCCCTCTACAATACGTGTGTTTCGATCCTCTGCGACTTCTCGTCTCGTCTCGCCAACTTGCCAACGGCATCAACGTTCTCACCTACGATGACCTCATTCCACACGTCAAGATCACCTCGCATCTGCTGCTCTTCCATCTTCATCCACACCCTAAACACCTCGTTCGTCCAACCGATCAAGGAACTGATAGGTCCTGTCACGGAGAGAGCCTTGAAGATTGCGATGACGGTCACGGAGTCATGGATCCAGAGGATTTGAACATGAGAAGCGCTTCGTTCTATATGGTAAGTTCTTTCTTGGATTGGGGCTTTAGATTCTGAGCTCTAGGAGTGGTTACACCTAGTTAGAAGCCTTCGAAGCCATCTTGATGTCCCAAACTCCAAAATCTAACTTTTCTATGTTCCAGATGCGCGCAATTACTGCTGGAATGGCCATGATCACCTGCAGAGACCCCCTTGCCTCTCCAGCTCCATCAGCTCAACTGGAGGAACCCATGAAATGAAGACGATGATCGAAGAAGTATCCTCCACCATACCCCAGAGCAATGTGGAGCTGTCGAGCAACTTCATTGTGAAAACCGCCTGCGAGAAGGCCACCCAGGAGATTGAGAAGCGTCTCGATGCGGCGACGAATCATTCTCAACTTCCAAAAGCCATTGCCACTGTTCCTGGACCAATTGACACGCCGCTCATGAGCATCTACGAACAGATCAGCTTTCGGATCTGTGGATTCAAGGCCAACGCCGGAACCGATGTTGTTCCTGGATTGGAGCAGTCTTCTGGAAGTCAGACGCCGATTCCGACGCAAACGAAGGAGATGGAGTTGGTGTGTCAGCAATTGCAAGTTGGATCAGACGACGCAGGCTCAGCCACATTTGAGCAACTTTTGCTTGATGCGTGAGATGATGCAGCAGGTGATAAACTCGAGGGATGGCAACCGGAGCACGGAACATCTTCTTCATACTCATCGCATCGAAGGAGCTCCAACCAAGAACGTTCTCGATGTGGAGTGGGCTCGTCGACTCGGGGATCTCTTCATAGGACTCAAGCGCCTTCTGCAAAACTACTTCCCGCTTGTCGAGCTCTCAAGATCGGACTACAAGTGGAATATGGAGGGAATAGAGATATTGTTCAAGCAAAATCTCCTTCAATCGGTGCTCTAGGATCAACATCTCGCTGGATCTATGGACAACGGAGGAAATATGGAAGCTGTGCTGTTCGCGCAGAAGTTTGTCAGAAGCATAGGAGGCGGAGAGTTTGGACGGATACAATTCCTCAAGGAGAAGTTCCCGTTGACTTGCGATCAACTCACGAAGCTCCACCAACTTCAATCCGCCACCCGAAGTGTTCAGGAGGCTGTTGGCAATGGTGCAGGTGCCCATCCGGTCAATCAACAGCAGCAGCAAGTGGCTCTCCCGATGGAAGCTGCTCCAATGCCGCCGATGCGATGGCTCAACGAGGATATGATGATCAGGAAATGACGTCGAAGGTGGAGATTATCATGCGGGAATGGATCGGACTGTGCTACTCGCCAACCGGACAGCCTAGCCCACAGGAATCGCTAGCTCAGATGCTTCAGTTGATGCACGAACAAGGAGTGCTCGCCACCGACGACAAGATAACACAGTTCTTCCGCTTGTGTGTCGAGAACTGCGTCGACATCTCGGTGAAGTCGGAACAGATGGCCAATGGAATCCCGACGACACTGGTCAGGCATCGTTGCTACTACACGCTAGATGCTTTCGTGAAGTTGATGGCGTTGATGATTCGTCGTTCGGATAATGGACAGTCGCAGAATAAGATCAATTTGCTCAAGAAGGTGAGGGTTTTGGTTTTAAATGAGGGAAATTGGTAGATTCGGGGTTTTAGAGCTCAAAACTATCTTGAAATTGACAAATCGAAGTTTCTGAATAGATTCTGAAGCTTGAACGACATCGTTTGAACTTCTGAAGCCTTCTGGAACTTCAGAAGACTCAAAATTCGAAATTTAGACTCATTGTTTGCTAATTTGAAGCTCGGAAGTCCTCGAATCTGATCAATGACTTCTGAACGTTTTCTAAACCTCTAAAACTTTCAAAATTCCCAGGTTCATATGTTTAGAAGATCCTAGACCCCTAGATATTCTGATTCTGAAGCTCTAACCATCTCATTTCCAATTTCCAGCTCCTCAACATAATCGTCGGCGTCCTGCACATGGACCACGAGATCCGCAAGCAAGACTTCAACGCGATGCCCTACCACCGTCTGTTATTCAGTCTGTTCAACGAGATAACCGGACCAGACCCGCTCAAACTGCTCGAACCGATCGCCTGGAGCATTCTGGAAGCCTTCGGACAGACGTTCTTCGCCCTGCAACCCCGCCGAATGCCCGGATTTGCGTTCGCCTGGCTCGACATTGTCGGACATCGCAACGTGATCGGACGCCTACTCGCCAACACTGGAATCGCCGAGACTGTGGACTCTGTGAAGACCATGCTTATCGCCTCGAAGGAGCTTCAACCAAGAACATTCTCGATGTGGAGCATTGTCAATGGAATCAACCTTGCCGAGATCGGACTGCACGATTCGTGCTCCAACCTGACCATCATCGCACAGGATCCGTTCGTCGTCCCGTCCATTCGTTGCCATGTCGCCGAAGCCGAACGCCGGTGAAAAGAAGCGCAAACGGATCACTGCAACCGGAAGGACTGTCAGGTGAGTGTTGGGTTCAAAAATGGCTAGTTTGGTCTCTTTAGCACTATCATTTCGTCTCTTTCTAAGTTTTCCCTCTTTTCAGCCTCCACTCTTCCACCGACGCAATCGTCACCACCACCAAAGCCGGAGCCAAGATTCCATCTACATCTACCGAGTGCTGAAGCAAGTCCATCCCGACACCGGAGTGTCCTCGGAAGCCGTGCCCATCATGAAATCGCCAACTTGCCGATTCACTTGTCGGAATCCATTCAAGGATCATCTACCGTCCGTGCCTACAACTTGGGAGATCTGTCCTGCAAGCTGTTTGAGAGCAAAGTCGACAAACACGTGTCCAGTGCCGCTACCTCAACTACCTTATCAATCGCTGGTTGTCAGTTCGTCTGGAGCTCATAGAAGAGCATTGTGCTGTTCACCGCCCTATTTGCTGCTTTCACTCGCATCACTACAACATCTGGAGCCATTGAACTTGGACGGGGACATCTGAAAGTCACTGGAGCAAGCCAACCTGTCTCGCCCGTGTTCCGATCCTCGACGTTCGTCGCCCCGTCTACACGTCGCCATGTCGCCGAAGCCGAACGCCGATGGAAAGAAGCGCGAATGGATCGCCGGGAAGACTGTAAGGTGAGTTTTGGGTCCAAAAATGGCTAGTTTGGTCTGTTTTGCCGCTCAAATCGTGAATTTTTCTAAGTTTTTCCTTTTTTCAGCCTACACTCTTCCACCGACTCGACTCGTCACCGGGCAACGCCAACTCGTCCGACCCTCGATGAAGCCACCGCTGCGACGGCTCGTCTCGTCAACTCAAGAATGGCTTCCAATGCACTGATCGAAGGATGTGGCCATGGATCGTCATCTTCGTCATCCCCAAGTGCGACATCAAGATCAATTCATATTTCTTTTCTATTTTTCTTGCATTTCTTATGATTTCTTGTCGCCGATTGCGATTTTTCTCCGAATTTCAGGTTCCCCGGGTCCCGAATGCGCTCTCGTTGGTGGAGATGAAAACTTCTGATTGATTTCAGGCATGACGGAAGTTTTCATATTCCGCCGACGATCTTTCCGGGTGCTTTCGGTTCCCATATGAACTCGATACTGTACATTTCCAGTATCCCCACTTGTTTTTTGTTGAAAATCCTGAAAATTACAGAGAAAAAGCGCAGATTCGGGGTGTAACCTCCGTTTTCCAGTAGGTCCTAGAACCTTTTGGAGCTGTATTCGCTCTGGAAAGCCACTCTGGTGATCTCTTGCTTAGCTGGCTTACTGTAGATCGTGGCGAGACCTGCCGACGAAAAGAAGCGTGCGCCTTTACACTTTCGTCGATATTTTTGATCTGCGAAATACAGGATTGCTGTAGGTCGTGGCGAGACCCAATGACAAAATTGAGCGTGCGCCTTCAAAATTTGGTCATTTGCCCTCAATTTTTGATCTGCCGAAGCTTTATCCCGATATCAAGTTTTCGCGCAAAATTTTTATCACCAGAAACATCAATTTCCAACTAGGAAACTCGAATTTCGCCGAAAACTCTAGATTTACGGTAGATCGTTGCGAGACCCGTTGTCAAAATCGAGCGTGCGCCTTTAAGTTCTGAAAATTTGCTGTCAATTTTTGATCTGATAAGACAAATCAGTAGAACATTTGGAAACAACTCAAAAACATTAAAATTCAGATAATTCATATCAAAAGTAAGCAAAAACAGTAATAAACCGTAGGAAAATGTGAGAACCAGTGCGTAAAAGTCATGGAATTGTGGAAAAACTGAGAAAATCGAAAAAACATGGCACAACAAGAAGTGATTATTGGAATCCACGGCCTCTCATGACATGATCGACGGCCTGGATGAGTCCCTGGATCTTGTAGAATCTGGCCTCCTCGAGGATCTTCGTCAGTCTCTCAAAGTCGTCCGGCAGGTACACCATTCCATCTCTCAGGTAGTCGAGGATGGTGTGGAAGTATTCGTGGTGGCGATCGAAGAACACGAGTTCTTTGTCGTCTCTCTTGATCTGAGAAAATTGCAATTTTTTGAAATTTTTTTTTGGAAAATCTGACAAATTTTCTATTCAAAAATCTCAAATTCCTCGAAAACAAGTGAATTGGTGTTGTTTTTTGTGTTTCTCATCTTAATCTGAATCGAAGGATACCCATAACCCCCTATTTCCAATGAATTTTGAAAAACCAGAAACCAGTTGGTAAGCCCCGCCCCTTTTCCTCAAAATTTTCAAAACATCATCATGATGGGTGTCAATCGATCCAGAATTTCACAGAGAATCCAAATTCAGTATTGAAAACGGATTTTGCTCAATTTTCAACGAAAAATTTCAAAAAATGTTAATAAATTACCCAAATTTTGTTCTCCACCATATCCTTCAGAAGTCCTGGCTGCGAAGTGAGGGTTCCACGGTAGGTGTGGATGATGTATCCACGGAGGTTGATCTTCCAGATATCGTCGGCGGACATTCTGGAAGAAGTTGAAGTTTGAAAAAAAAATCGAAAAAAAATTTTTTTGGAAATTTTTTTTTCAAAAATTTCAATTTTGATAATAAACATAGTTTTCACTGATACGGCAAATCAGTTAGCATTCGAGAACAACTCAGAAACCACAAAAATTCATATAATTTATATTAAAATTGAGCAAAACAGTGAGAAACCGTAGGAAACATGTGAGAACCAGTGCGTAAAAGTCATGGGAATGTGGAAAAATGAGAAAATCGAGAAAAAATAGCACAACAACTGCAAGAATTATCTAATGGCAGAGTTACAGGCCCAGATGAGTCCGTCGATCTTGTAGAAAAGGGCCTCCTCGCGGATCTCCGCCAACTTTTCCTGATCCTTCGGCAAGAGGGCCTTTCCATCTCTCAGGTAGTTGAGGACGACGCGGAAGTGGGTGTGGTCTCGGTCGAAGAACAAGAGACCGGCGTCGTCAGCCTTTTTCTGAAAATTGGAATTTTTCAACAAAAAAATCGAAAAATTTCCAAAATTTTTTTTTGGTTTTTTGAAAAATCTCTTGAATTCTGGATTCAGACGTCTAAACATGCAGAATCGTGTTGTTTTTCGTGTTTTTCATCTTATTTCGGATCGATTGATACCCATAACCTCACATTTCCGATGAATTTTGAAATACCAGAAATCGGTTGGTAAGCTCCGCCCCTTTTTTTGAAAACCAACAAAACTTTATCAAAATGGGTATCAATCGATTCAGAATTGCAAGGAGATTCTGATTTTCTTATTGGCATTCAATTTTTCGTTTGGTTTTATCGAAAAAATTTTGAAAATTTCAAAATTCTCACCCAAACTCTGCCCTCCACCGAATCCTTCAGAATGCCTGGCTGAGAGGTCAGGGTTCCACGGTAAGTGTGGATGACATATCCACGGAGGTTGATCTTCCAGATATCGTCGGCGGACATTCTGAAAACATTGAAGTTTGAAAATTTTGAAAAATTTTTTTTTGAAAATTGTTTTTTCGAAAAATTAATTTTTAAAAATAGTTTTCTCTGATAAGACAAATCAGTTGAACATTTAAATATTAGCAGAAGAAGCGGTGAATTAATAAATTCAATCAATTTCTTCTCATTTTACATTTTACATTTTCTACATGAAAATTGAAAATTACAAAAAATTTCGAAAAAAATTAGTGGAATCGAAATTGCATCAAAATGTGATAAAATACAATCAATATAAATACATTCGGGTATCAGGGTACAGATCAGATCATCGGTGACGTGGCAAGGTTGAGATTTTGTAGTGGAAAATGGGGAAAGTTTGGACAAAAAATTGGACTAAAATTTTGGGAATTTTTTAAAATTATTTTTCTTGGTTTTTCGAATCTTCTGTTCCTTTCGGAGCTTCTGTGGGGACATCTGGTAGCGGAACATCTTCAGCGAGGCAATTAGAGACAGCGAAAACAGTACAGATGACGGAACTCGATCGGATGATCAGTCGCATTCGCTTGTTCGGATCGGTCATTTGGATCAGGTACTCGGAGACGCCACTGAAAATTGATAGGGTGAACTTGAAAATGATAAGGGCTGAATTTGGAATTGATTGATGCTAAATAAGATTTTTTTGAAAAATTTGAATTTTTTTTTTCAAAATTTTTTTGTCCTAGTTTTCAAAACCAGATTAGTTTCGTTGTGAATTAATTCTAAATGCTTTTGAACGATCAATTTGAATTTATCGATATTAGATATCACTTGTTTTTGAAAATTTTTCGAAGAATCTGAAAAAAAAATTTAAAAATTCAAAAAGAAATTTTTTTTACTTTTCAATTTTGTTTTGAATTCTTTTCAAAACCAGGATTATTTGTGCTGATAATTGATGGAAATCTAGCACTGGACCCGATTGTTAATCTTTTTGAATTTATAAAAAAAAAACTAAAATCAAAAATTTGAAAAAAAAATCGGAAAAATTTTTTTTTTCAATTTTTTCGATTTTTCAAATTTTTTCAAAACCAGAACATTTTTTGCATCATTCAACTCAAAATCCAGCTCTAAACACTCCAAACTCATAAAAAACAACCAACTTCTCATTATGATTCGATTCCTGAACATTGAGCTTGACAACAACACCTTCTCGAGCCTTGACTTGGTAGTAGATGACGAATGTCGAGCGAATTGGATAGTTTTGATCGTTCCAGCGCTGTAAAATCAGTTTGTTATTGATTTGGAGCGGTGGGAAATTTTTAGAGAATTATGAAAAAACATTTGAAAAAAAAATTCGCTAAAAATCTATTTTTTTGAATTTTTCAAAATTTTTTGTTTAAAAACACTCACATGCAGCATTTTATTAATGCCAATATCACTGACAAAATCCGAAGCCAATTGGAGATGTTGGGCGTTCAAAAGATTCAGAGTCCGATCGTCAAAAGAGCTCTCGTAGATGATCATCAGCTTTTTTAGCTTGCTCGCCTGAAATTTTCAATGTTAGGGATGTTTAGCTCATTGTTTCGGTCAGATTGATACAATTTCCGGCTTGTTTTTCCTGTTTTTGGTAATATTTTGAATTTCAAAACTCCTGAACAGTGAAAAACCGAAAAACTCACAAATGATAGCACGAATTCAGTTTTTTTTTTTAATTTCTGGACCAATTTTTTTGAATTTTGTTGATAAAAACAAATAGAAAACAGAATTTGAAGTATAGAATCAGTCAAATTGACCAGAATTATTGAGTTTTATTTGAAAATTTTCCGATTTTGTGTTTTTGGTTATTAGCGAAAAATTGCAAAAAAGGGCGATTTTCAATGAAAAAAAGTCCAATTTTGGTCAAATTTTGCTGTTCCTGGACTTCAAATCCCTTTGTCTATTCATTTTTTACTCAAAAATTTTGAAAAAATTGGTCCAGAAAATTTTTTGAGCCAATTTTTTTTTCAATTTTCGATTTTTTTCATTTTTTAAGAATTTTTAAAATATTTTTATTTTGTTTCCTGAACTTTTTTTTAACTTTCGTTTATAAAAACAAGTAGAAAAGAGGATTTGGAGCTTAGAAACAGTCAATTTGACCAGAATTATTGAGTTTTTCAAAGGAAATTTTCAGATTTCATGTTTTTGGTTTTTGGCGAATAATTCCAAAAATGAGTAAATCTCTATGAAAAACTAGCAAATTCTGGTCAAATTTACTGTTTCTGGGCTTCAAATCCTTTTTTCTATTCATTTTTCACTCTAAAAATCTAAAAAATTAGTTCAGAAAATTTTTTGAGTCAAATTTTTGAAATACAGAAAAACTCACAAACGGTAACTGCAAAAACCGATTCGAGTCGAGGATTCCGTTGCCTCGAAAGATGAACGACTCCATTTGAGAATCCATGAGCAGAAGCCATCCATGGATTCCAGAATAATTGGTTTGAACTGAGATATTGAGGTGTTTGATGCGGAATTTGCGGTTTTCAACGGTCAGCTCCGCGTTGTACTCCTGAATTTTTAGATTTTCAATGATTTTTATACATTTTTTTGAAGAAACTGATAGAAAAATGGGATTTGAAACTTAGATTAACATTGCAAATTTTCAGATTTTGTGTTTTTGAATTGCAAAAATGGGTAATTCGCAATGAAAAACTGACTAATCCAGGTAAGATTGACAATTTCTAGGTGCCAAATCCTCTTTTTCACTGAAATACTCACCATATCAATCGTGGCCGAGTCAATCCAGACATTCGGATCTGTAAGCCATGCCAAATGCCACCGAGCCAATTGAGTGATGGTCATTGGAAGAACTGCTTCCCGAGTGTCTCCTGGATCGCCTTGAAGGATGTAGAAAGCGGTGGAGAATATCCCGGTTGGAGGCTTCACTTCGGAGTTTGTTGCTAGTCTGGAACTTTGAGGAAATTGAAAAATTGGAGAAAAAAATTTTTTGTTGGAATTTTTTTTTCAAAATTTTGGAATTTCAAATTTTCAAATCTTCTAAAACCTTATCAAAAATTATATAAATCAAATCAAAATTTTATGAAAAATCTAATTTAAGCAGTGAAAACCTCATATTTACTCTGAAACTTTGAAAAAAATGAAAAAAAATTTTTCGAAATTTTTTTAAAATTTTCAAATTCATCGAATCCTTATCAAAAAAATATCAATCGAATCAAAATTTCATGAAAAATCCATTTTAACGTTCCAAAACAACTTACCTCGCACACAACTCTGCCAAATCCTGCATTCCTTTCCCTGGAGAAAAGCACACGCCGAGTTGGCCATTGATCCAAATTTCCTGCAAAATCCAGCAGTTTTTGGGGTTTTTGAAGCATTTTGAGCTTTCTTATTAATTTTTTAAACTTTAAAACCAACTCACATTCAAATTGTCACCTAATTTCCACGCGGCATGTTTCACATGAACCTCTCGATCCATCAACCGATCACTGGCTGTTAGCATCTCGCCGGCCGCTGTTTTTTCGAGAATTCTGCAAGAAATCCATGTTATTCAGTCAATTTCACAGTTGAAAACTCACATTTTATCCAAATACATAAAGCTCTCGGAGAGCGCTTTGTTCTCGGGGTCCGTCCTCGGGATTTCCCCTAGTTCGTCCATAATTTGGGTCTAGAATCTGAAATTCGATTGTTATTAGATGAGGAATACACAAAAGCACAGAATTAGGGCTAGAAACATAACAAAAAAGCCTAGAAACTCATGAAAACACGAAAATCTGCTTTAATAAAACGAAACTTGAAAAATCTTCCGTTTCTAGTCTATTTTCATGGATTTTCAGCAAATTTCAACTTCTAATTATGTAACAACAGCTGCAAAACTCATATTTGAAAGAAAAAAGTGCAAAAAACTACTCTAAAACATCAAAACACCCAAAAAACCGCTGAATTCACAATTTTTCCAATCTTCCGAGAGGACTACACGGCGCGGTGGCCGAAGTTTTGCAAGTGCAAAACCTAGGCCACCGACTTTTTTCCGCCGGAAATTTCAAAAAAAGTTAGAAAAAGTCATAGAAAAAGCATAAAACATCAAAATTTCACCGGGAAAAGACCCTCATCAATAAGAAAAAGCAAATTGCTAAACGTTTTCCAAATATTCATAGCAAAAATCAGTTAAAAATCGAGAGAACTAGTGAAAAATCGCCTAGAGGAACAGATTCTGGTGGGGGGAGAATTACACGGGAAAATAGCCGATAATTGATGCCTACACGTAAAAATAGATGGAAAGAGAGACGGGGGAGGAAAGGAATCGAGTAATTCTAGATGAAAATATGAGAAAAATGGCGGGGGGGGGGAAGAAAGAGGAAATTCAATTTAATTTACAGATCATAATGATGATAACGGGAGAATCGAGGAAAAGTGGGGTAATTATCATTTAGAGGAACAGCTTGGCGAGGTCTCGGGTGTGGTTGAACACTTGGTGACGCTCCTTTCTGCAAGAATAATGCGTTTTATATGTAGAACTTTGAAAAAATTGATTTTTTGGACTGATTTTCAAAAATTGTTCGATGAAAATGGATAGAAACCTAAACAACTCGAAATATCGGTTCAGAAACAAGAATTTCCAACTTTTTCGATGTTTTCAGATCAATTTCCAAAGCAAAAAATCAAAAAAACTCACTCTCTGCACACGGAGAACACGAATTGAGTCAGTTGACTCGCCGTCGCCTTGATCGGGTTGTTCGGCAGCAGAGACACTGCTTGTGTCAGCCACTCGTTGAATCTCGTCGGCTCGATTCGGTTGATCTGGAGCAGCACGTCGGCCATCTCTCGACGAATCTGGCCCGAGACACTGAACAGTGACATCCACAGAGCGTGGGCGACGATCTTCGGGCTCTGAGACTGAAGGAGGTGGGTGGCGGCGATGACTCCGGCGTCTGTGTAGTTCATCTGGAAATGGGAAGAGATTGAGGGGGTTTTGGAGGGTCTGGATGCTTTTTTCGATCAATTTCCGGGGGTTCTGGACCTTTTTCGAGCTAAAACTTTGATTTTTGAGAGATTTTGAATGTTTGGATAACCAAAAAGGGTCTTGGCCCTGTTTTGAAGCCAGAAACTTTGTTTTTGAGAGGTTTTCGCAGTTCTAGACTAAGAAAAGTGGCTGTCTTGTTTCTGGACATTTTTTAGAGATTTGAGACCTTTCTGACAGATTCTAGAGCTCTCCGAAGGTTTCAGGACCCTTTTTGGAGCCAGAAATATGGTTTTTGAAGAATTTTGGATGTTCCCGAACACGAAAAAAGGTCTGGATTCTGTTTCTTATCAATTTTTGAGACTTTTCTGACCGAATTTCCAACAATTCTCACCTTTCTGGCGCTCGCAACCTGGTCGATCACCTCCACGATGAACTTGGTGATGCTCTTCGACGCCTCTATCTGATCCAGGCGCATCGTGTCGACGGCGAACGTGAACAGCAGCTGCGAGACGGGATCCGTGAAGAAGGCGGACGTGGCGCGGAGAGTGAAGCGTTGTGCCAGACGGAACAGGTCGTCTATCGTGTCTGGATGGTGGACGGGGCCTCCGGAAGAGCCGAGCATCTCGAATGTCACTGGCGCGAGGGTCTGGAAGAGCGGTATTAGGGGGGAAAGTGAATGGAAAGACTTACATCGAGCATTCTGATGAATCCGGGTCGCATGTTGTCGTGGCCTCCGTACTCGTCGACTATCACCGAAGCCAGGTAGAGGTACGAGGAGTGACGATGCTTCGTGTAGGTGTCGATCATCTGGAAGCAAGGATTTGGAGTTTGGGAAGAGTTTCGGGGTCTCTGAACTCTTTGAAAGGATCCTAGGTTTACAAGGATCACAATTTGAAGTCTGGGGAGCGTTTCTGAGAATCTGGACCTTTTGAAAGGATCCTTGAACTTCATGGACTCAAAATTTAGAATCCGAGGTTCTAAGAAAGCAAAATTCGACATTTCGGGGTACTTTTGAGTTCTCAGGACTCTTTAGAACAATCCTAGAGCATCAGAGACTTGATCTCTGAGATTTTTGAGGATCCTAGGCCCAAAAGGATCAGAATTCGAAGCTGAGGAGGACTTTTAGAGTCTCTGGATGTTTTGGAAGGATTCTAGAAGATTTGAGACATTAAATTTCGAATCCATGGTCCAAAAAGATCCCGATTCGGAGTCAAGAGGAACTTTTGGTGTCTCTGGACCTTTTGAAAGGATCCTAGATCATCAGAGACTTGATTTTGAAGTTTTTGAAGCAAAAAACTCACCATGGTGACAACTGGCTCGACCAACGGCATACTCTGCGGTCCCAACGCCCTGAATATCAGCCTGACCGATCGTATCGCGTGCTCAATGACCCTCGGAGATCCCTCGAACTTCCTCGTCGCCTTCATCAACGCCGCGACAAACTGCTCGGCCGTCTGGAACCACAGGATGTTGTCGCGCGGCTCGTTCGGCTTCGGCGCCTTCCACACGTCCTTGAAGACACACGCGCATCGGTCGATCCAGAGGATTGGACGCGTTGCCAGGGAAGCCCACGACTCGTGCGATCGGCTGCGGTGTCCTCCTTCGTTCTCCTTGTTCGAGCCGCCTTGCGCTCCAGCCGGTCCGTTGTTGTTGTTGTTGGCGGTCGTGGATTCGGTGGCGTCGGTTGTCTGTAACTTGGTAGGGGTTAGAGGAGCTGGGAACCAGTGGAAAGCTACAGTAACCCATTTAGAGGTCCGGGAAGCTCTGAGGGTCTAGATAGGAAGCTTCAGAGATTACAGAAGGATCTGGGAACGGTATAATGTATCTGGAATCTAGATGAAGGCTACGGAAATGAATCTAGGATTCCAGAATGTTTTAAGAATCAAATTAGGAAGTTTCAGGGATCACGGGAGGTTCTGGATGCTACAGTAACCCAAAAACCCGACTTACCCTCAGCAAATTGTTGATGATCGGCTCGCAAAGTCGCTCCATCGCGAGTTTCGAGTCGGTTGGCGGCAACTTGGAGACTATCGTCGAAATCGCTCTTGTCAACGAGCAAATCGCCTCCTCCACTCGATTTCCGTGAGTTGTCGTCTGCTCGAGCACACTGATCAGTTGCATGAGTTGTGGAAGCAGCGGGACGAGTTGTTTCGGGCACTTCGAGGTGATCCGGTCGAAGCAGACGGCGACGAAGCAGGCGTAGCGGGTGTCCGTGGAAAACTGCAGGATCCAGTGGATGACGGGCTCTAAAAATGGGAAAATTGAAGTTTCTCGTTTGATTTTTAACATAGAAATCCTCAAAACACACAAATTTGCCAAATTAGAAGATCAGATAGATCGGAGAAGGTGTCACAGCACGTTTTTGAGAGTTTCAAAGCTCTTTTTGCATAGAAATTGGTGAAAATTAAAGTTTCTCACCAAGTTTTACTATTTTGGTCAAAAAACTCACCAAGAAGACTCTGATGCAGCTCGAACCACTCATTGAGATCCGAGATCAGAGTGAGACACGTCGAGATGAGTGCCGGTGGAGACTGTTGCGGAAGCGAGCAGATCATGTGGAGCACTTCGGGCATCGGGGCTTCTGACTCTCTGGAAAAAAAGGAGGTTTAGAATTGATGTTTGGGGTTTTTTCAATCTAGTCTGTTTCAAAAATGCATCGAAAAGGGCAATTTCTTAGTTTTTTGAGCCAAAGTTGGCCCGATGTTGACAAAATTTGATTCAAAAATGCAGGGAAACTGTCAAAAATAGAGTTTTTTCACGTTTTTCGAGCAGAAATCAGCTTTTTCAAGATAAAAAACTTACGGCAACAGGTTCTGCACTACGGCAGCCATCACGAAGAGCGCTGACTCCGAGTCCTCCCACGACGCGTCCGGGTTCTGGCAGCACTGGACCAGCTTCTCGTGCATCATCTGCATGCACTTTTCCGAGTTGACAATGAACACGACGTCTCGCAGCGCCTCGACGGCTTTCAGTCGGAAGTCTCCAAACTCTGTCGTGTCGTCCGGGATCTCGTCGATGTCGTCGGCGTCGAGTTTGCAGTGTTCGTAGAGCGCAAGGATGAACTTCTCGGCGTACGGGCGGAAACGCGCAATGTACTGGTCGTCGTCGTACTTGAACAGCTCCTCTGTGATCCGGTACCACACGTTGAACGACATCTCGACGAGCTGCAAGAATTTGAATAGTTTGGGGCTTGTAAAACCTAGTTTCCAGTCATTTTTACAAAATTTGAACTCCATTTGACCTTTACAATGCTCGAACATCTCAAAAATGCTGACAAATCCGCTAATTCATCATTTCTCAATTATGTGTAGCCGAAAAGCCGATTGTGACAAAAGCGTTGTCAAACGGAACAGTCTTGGGTTCCCCGGCTTCTGCCCCAATCCCCAAATCCCATGGCACCCGCTCCAAATCGACTCGCGCCAACTTCTGATGATGTGCGAGAACGACGACAAGAACAAGGACGTCAGTGTGCCTCTCAAAGGTTCTCTGGGGGTGATTTTGAGCATTTCAAAACCTCTGATTTCAGTGAAAAACCTCTCCGATCGGGATACCTTGATGTGGCTGCACTGTATGGATGCCGCTTTGCGTACACAGATAACTGATTGCGAACGTCACGACGACGGCACCTTTACCTACAGGATGATTCTGAAGGCCCACGAATCGACGGAAGTGCTCATCGAGATCTCGGCATTTGAAGCACAACGGAAAATGGAGGAGATCAGTGAAACGAAAAGGCCACTATTCGAAACGATTATCGTTCATAACTGGTGTCTACACACAGATGAAGTTCACTTCGAATATCATTTGCAGACAGTGGGCGTCTACTTTGTGGATAAGAAGGTATTGCCGATGGTGGCATCGCTGACGACGTATGAAGATGAGGAAAAGCAGAAGCAGAGGAAAGCAGAGGAGGAGGATCGGTGGAAGAAGGAGTGTGAGGTGCGGGAGGAGATACGCAAGGAGGTGCCGATGATTCAGGAGCAGGAGAGGAAGCAGCGGGAGGCGTGGAAGAAGAAGTATCGGAAGAAGAAAACGTGCCTTATCATGTGAAATTCTCTGAATAAATCATTGATTACTGTGTCTTTTGAGGTCTTGTCAAGGTTTGAGAAGTTTGGGATTACTGTAGGAAGTGTACAAGATCAATTATCTTCAAAATTTGATTCGGAAATCATCAGGAACAGTCTGGATAACTCAAAAATGATGACATGTAGAGTTTCTAGAGTCCCCAGAGTCTCCCAGAGCTACAGTAAATTGCAAAGAGTACTTACTGAACGTGTCAAAAAGTCGACCTTTTTTGAACTTTACATGACCTTGGCCATGCTCGACCTTTCCAAAAATGCTGACAAATCCGCCATTCATTCATTCCTCTATTATGGATAACCGGAACTCCGTTTATCAAAAGAGCCTTTACGAAAGGCGCACTTATCGGAAGCGCGAAACCTGCTCCGGAGAGCAAATTCCATGGCACCCGCTCCAAATCGACTCGCACAAACTTGTGATAAACTGCGAGGATGTTGACAAGAAGAAGGGCACCGGTGTGATTCTCAAAGGTGGGGTTTGCGATTTTGAGCTCCCAGAACGCCAAATTTCAGTGAAAAACCTCTCCGATCGGGACACCAAGTTGTCGATAGTCTTCCCAGAACATGCTTTGTCTATTAAGAAAGCTAATTGTTATTACGACAGCGAATTCAACACCTGGTCGATGTCTCTGAAGGCCAACGAATCGACGAGTGTGCTCATCTGGATGCCACCACTTATAGCGGAATTTAGAATGAAGGATATCAATGGAGGATCCGTGAAACCAAATTCCGTGATTGTGGAAGCCACGTGTCGGCACGGAGAACTAGTTCACTATGAAATGCAACAGCAGACACTGGAGGTGGTCTTTGTGGATAAGAAGGGATTCGAGAAGGCGATGGAGGAGGCGAAGGAGGATGAAGAGAAGGAAAAGAAGCGGAAGATGGAGGAGGAGGATCAGTGGAAGAAGGAGCGTGTGGTGCGGGATGAGAAGCTCAAGGAGCTGCAGATGGAGAAGGAGCGAGAGGAGAAGGAGCGCAAGAAAAAGTGCCTCATCATGTGAAATTTACTAGATAAATCATTGATTACTGTGTCTTTTGGGTCTTGTCGAGATTTGAGAAGCTTGGGGTTACTGTAGGAAGCCTTGGAATGGCCTAGAGAACTCAAAACCGATGACAAATCGAGTTTTTAGAGTCCCCAGAGCCATCCAGAGCTTCAGAAATCCACAAAGAGTACTGAACGTGTCAGAAAGTCGAAAAAGTGTTATCTGGAGCCACCAATTCCCGTAAGAAGCAAACAAGAAGGCAACACGGCAAAAATGAGAAAAGGGGAACTTGTTGCACCATTCTTTGACAGTTTTTAACACAAACTACAACTTTTTTGTTCATTTTGAATAGAAAACATACCGTCCAGTCGTGGTGTCCAGCGACGAGTAGCAGCAGCTCGAAGCACGCCAAACTTCCGACGGCGTTCGGGTTCGGGTCGGCTCCATTGACGATCTGCACGTAGAAGCTCTCCACGGTCTCCACGAAGATCCTCGCGATGTTCTGCAGTCTGTCCAAGTCCTCCTGACGCTCAGCCTCCCGGAACGGCTCGACCAATGAGATGACTCCGAGGTGAAGGACTTCTGCGAGTTTCCGGTGATCCTCGACATCTTCTGCTCGAAACAGCGCCGCCACAACCACATTCGTAGCGTTCTCGTGGAGGGAAGACGGGATGTTCGCGTCGATTGTGGCAACGATTTGGAAGATTGAACTGATGAGTGGTGATCCAGCCAAACTGTCCGTGCGCATCTGCGGATTCTGCAGGTTCGACTCCACGCACTTCAGCACTCGTTTCAGGATGTCGGCGTTGGTGTGGAACTTCTCGAGCACATGCGACAGGAACGAGACCATTGGGCCTTCACAAGTGGCGAGTTCTGTGCGGATCGCGGTTCTTCTGTTCTCTCCGATCCCGCGGATCTGCTCGGCTTCCTCCGGGAACACTTGCAACAGCGTCAACGTCATGACGGTACGGTCTCCTTCGAGGGTCTGGCACTGGTTGAGGAGCTCGTAGATCCAGTTGTTCCAGCTGGGCACTTGGATGTAGAGGTCGGCAATGGCGAGGCAGAGCTGGGTGGCGGTGGCTTCGGATTGGGCGTCATGTGCGGAGGCTCCGTGGCGGCTGAAAATTGATGGAATTTACAATTAGATAAATCGATGAGTTTGGAACTACAAACGCTTAGCAGGCCAATTTTCTAGGTTTTCAAACTCAAAAAGAGTCCAAAAACTCCACGTGACCTTCCCTTCCCAAAGATCCGTGGAAAGGTTCTGTGATGACAAATCCAAAAACAAGCATTTTTTCCTCTATTTCTAGTACTATTTGATTACAAAAATGCGCAAGAAACGCGATATGCGAAGATTTTGCACTCGCGAAGACTCTGCGGAGGGAGACGACGAACCGACTAGATCAATACAAGGTGAGTTTCAAAATGTTGCGGGAGCCGGGAAATAGGGTTTCCGCACAGCTTGCAATCGCGAAGACTCTGCTGGGATAGACGAACCGACTAGGTCAATACAAGGTGAGTTTCGAAAGGGAATATCTCCAAAAAGGACTTTGGAGGCGTTCAAAATGATACGTTTAACTTTCAAGCGGCCCCGAAGCTAAAAGCACAGAGCACAGAGCCGAAAAAGTGCGATCCGGAGCCACTAGTTCCCACAACAAGCAAGCATGAAGTCGTCAAGGAACCGATTCAAGAGAAACAGGAAGTTCCCGATGGCAACAAGACGGGAAATGAGAAAAAGAGAACTTGTTGCACAATTCTTTGATTGTTTTTGACTAGAATAAACAGGATTCATGACTTTTTTTCGCTTCAAATGGATCTGCTTGCTCAAAATGGGTCTGAACTCTCCAAATATCCAAAAGCTTCGCGTGACCTTCCCAAGGATCCGTAGAAAGGTTTTATGATGACAAATCCACAAACACGCTCGTTTTCCTCTATTCCTAGTACAATTTTATCGGAAAAATGAGCGGGGCGGGCCGATTCCGAACGCTCCAAAATCGAAAACTTCAAAAACAGCGCAAGAGTGACAGAAGGAGCCGAATCAATCGTGACGTTCGCACAGTTGATGAAGAAGAAATGGACATTTCTATGCCACCACACAGTGAGTTTCAAGGGGCTTCAGGAACCAGGATTAGCTCAAAAAAGAGCTTTCGAGGCCTAGAAATAGCCTAGGAATACGAAAAAGGGTACTGGAGGTCAGATGACGCTGTTCATTTTTGAGGTGAACCCATCGTAAAGCCAAAAACGTGCGATCCGAAGTCACCAGTTCCCACTGAAAGCAAGCATGAAGTCGTCAAGGATCCGATTCAAGAGAAACAGGAAGTTCCCGATGGAAACAAGGCGGGAAATGAGGAAAAGAGAACTTGTTGCACGATTCTTTGATGTTTTTTGACGATGATAAAAGTGAAAAACTCACTCCAAATGCTGCAACAACGAATGCCGCAGCGGCTCGTACTGATCACTCGGCAGCTGCGTGAACTTTTTCAGAATCTGAACATCAAAATGCATCAGTTTCAGTGGAATTATGAAGAAAATGTACCTTGGTTCTGAGCGTCTGACTGGCGAAGTAGCAGGCCAGGGAGTTGGAGTGGATCCTGATGATCTTGTCGCAGACCGTCCAGGATTCGGTCTGAAAATGGGGGGAATTAGAGAAAATTAGATAGAAAATGGAATTTGAAGCGTAGAAACAGCGAATTTGGCCAGAATTTTTGTGTTTCAGACAAAATATTTTGAGAATGGGTGATTCGCGATGAAAAACGAACAAAATGTGATCAGTTTCGAGTGTTTCTCAGCTCCGAATGCTCTTTTTCATTGGATTTTTACCAAAAAAAGCAAAATTTTCGAGAATTCGAGCAAATTTTTATCATTTCCCATCCAATTTCGATTGTTTTGAAGACTCACCGACTCCTGGAAGGCCTGCAGGAACTGCTGGGCTTGCTGCACGTCGGCCCCTCCTCCGTAGAAGACGTCGATGGCTCGACACACTGTCTCCACTGTCGAGTCCATTCTGCTGGAACGAGGAGTTGATAGAAAAGAGAGAAAATAATAAAACAGAAGTAATCGAGAAAATAAAAATAATGATCGGTGCAAAAACCGTATAAAAAGTAAAAAAAGCGAGATTTGAGAAAAAAATCTAGAAGAATCATACATTACACAGTAATTGAAACTTTTTCTGGACATTTTCAATGAGAAATCAACGAAAACTGTCAAAATGATAAGAATATTGAGGTCTAGAACGCGGAAAAATAGTAATAAACACAATAAACATGAGAAAATCAAGCTCAAAACGCAAATAGATCAATACGAGCTTCGAAGAGAGCACGAGAGCATCCGAGAGCAGATGTATAGCCACCGGCGATGATTTCCTGTGAAGCACTTCTGATATGAGCCAAATATCCCAGACTTTCGATTTGTGCGGCATTCGGCATCGGAGGACCGTTGATGACGAGTTCCAGAGGCTGAAACATCAAAATTTGAGGCTTCGGACTCATTTTCAATGCTTACCTGATGGATATAAGCTCTCCCAGCGATACGAACCACAGTGTTGAACGACATGTTCTCGGCGTTTCGCTTGCGAGTCTGCAGGATCTCCTTGTTCCTCCGCTTTCGTTTTTCTTGCTCTTCCTTCTCCTCAAGCTCCTTTTCAATCTGCTTCTTTCGCTCTCGATCCAGAATCACCTCCGCAGCAACTTCAGAGTCTCGCAGCTCGTCCATGATCTTTCGGGTGTCTGTGACAGCTGACGCAGCTTCTTTCTCCTTCTGATCCACCTCCATATGCTCACTCATTCGCGCTTTCATGGCTCGTTCCTCCCGGAGACAGTCTTCCATCCATTTCTGATCGTCGTCGAGTCTCCTCTTATTCCTATCAATCTGCTCTTTGTGCTTCTCCTCAAACTGTTGAATCTCTGCTTGCGTCTGCGCCACATTCTCCTCGAAAACCAGGTTATAGACAAGAGTTTCGAACTTTTCCTGATAGTCGTTGAAGTCTCGCAGATTCTCAAAATCATCCGTTTTCAAATTGTAGATCTTCCGCAGTTTTCGACGAAGAAACGTCTCTTTGTCGATTAGCGGATCATCATAGATTTGCTCTCGGAAGTTGTTCTTTCGGAGCACACGATTGCAGACGTGGCAATTTCCAGAGTTCAACGCGTAGATGTTGTCGACACAGTTCTTGCACAACGGATGTCCGCACTCGTTGATCATCATGACAAGCTGTTTGTTGGTGTACTCGTTCGATTTGCACTTCTTACACTCCCTCATTTTTGATTTGTGTGGTGTTGAAGTTGATTAGAGGATTAATGAACTGAAAATTGTCGAATTCAGTTCTCTAGCGTTTTCAGTGAAAACTTACAAAGCTTCTCTTCGACGATGGTCTTCTTGTGCGGATAGAGACTGCAGAACACCGCCTGACGCTTCAAAACCTCTAAATTGCGAAGTCCCTCCTCGTAGAGCTTCTTCTGCTGATCCACGTCGCTCACAGAGCGATTCGCGGAGAAGTGGTCACGGATTCGGCGATGGAAGAAGGAGCGGTAGTTGAACTGGGGGATCTGAAAGAGTAAAATGGGTTAGAACAGAGAAAACATCGATTTCAGCTAGAGAAACGCAGAAGAATTGGAAATTTGCACCATTTCTCGAAAATTTTTTTCAAAAAACAGAATTTTTTGAAAATTTTATGAATTTTCTACTTCATTCGCGCTATTTTATTCATATCTAATCACTCAATCACCCCACCTTATCGGCTTCTCTCTGGAGTTGCTTGTAAAGGTTCACCCAAACACTCTTTGGAATTGCGACGCTCATTCGGTTCGCACCCGTTGGAAAAGCTGAATTCTCTGAAAAATCGATGAATCGACACTCGAAAAAAATAATTCAGGCGAAAAAATCGACAATGCGCGTGAGAAAACGTCGGAAATCGACGAAAACGGAGAGAAAAAATAGGAAAAATTCGAAAAGTAATCGAGAAAATTTTGTGTCGTAAGATTAAATGCCCAGTACGCAAACACGGTGCACACAAAATCGGCGACCGTAGTGACTTTGGAAATTCAGAAAACATTCATTTATTTCGAAAACCTTTTTATTTTCTAGTTTTTCACCTATTTTTCACTCCATTTTCTACAATTTTCAGGTAAAAATGGCTGAAGACATTGGAATGGAACCATGTTTCGACGTGGAAGACATGAAACCACGTAAAGAAGCCCTGAAAAAGATGCAAAAACCGGAACGCTCCGCTCCAGTCAAAGAAGTCGCTGTGAAATCGGAACCAGAGCTGCCAGTTGCGGAGGATGACGAGGAAAAGCCCATGTCAAAGACGCAGAAAAGGAAATTGAAGCGGGCGTTGGCGATTGAACGAAAGGAAAAGGTAAATTTCAGAAATTTCGGAGATTTTAGGTAAAATTTTCAAAATTTGCAGGAAAATGCTGCTGGAGGCGAGCCAGATGCAAAGAAAGACAAACCAGACTCGGAAAAAGGTCCAGAAAAGCCAAAACACAAGGGAAAAGACAAGGAGCACAGTTTCGAGGCGATCGAACGGAAATTCAGTGCGTTGCTCGGAAAATTGGCGGAAACAACCACGAATTTCAAGGAGGTAGGCTAATTTTCCCTGTTTTTCATCAAAAAACGATTTTTTAGGGTGAAGCAGTTATCAAAAAAGACGTAGAAGACGGAAAAATCACTCTAGAGGAAGCACACACTTTGTATCGTGTCTACAATCGCAATTTGAGAATCAAAGTAAAATTTCAAGCTTGAAATGTTTATTTTCAACTATATTTTCAAATTTCAGCGCCTCCGCGAGAAGCTGATCAGAGTTCTTGGTGAACATGCGCAATTGGAAGCTGTCAAGGTATGAAAATAATTTTTTTTTTATTAATTTTGAAATTTTTTTTCTAATTTTGAAATTTCCAGCAACAACTCAACACTTGGCGTAGCGCCGGCAAGGTTACAGCCGCCGATGCAGTGGTTTTGGTGAAAAGATGGAAGACGAGAGAGACGAGACGTGTTGGAAGACAGGATCAGAAGATTATGTGAGTTTTCGAGCTAAAAACGAAAATTTCTGTTCCATTTTCCAGCCAATCCGCGTGCTATCACTGCCGTGAACCCGGACATCGTCAAGCGGACTGCCCGAAACGCAACAGTTCCTCTTCCGACGGCGTCTGCTTCAAATGTGGATCCACAGAGCACTCGATTCATGAGTGTAAGAAGAAGGGTGTTAAAGGTAGCGTTTTTCTTTAAAATTTTGTAATAAAATTGGATAGAGAGAAGGATTTGGAGTCCAGAAACGGTCAATTCGACCAATTTTAGTTAGTTTTTCATTGCAAATTACCTAATTTTGCCATTTTTTGGCGAAAACACGAAATCTGAAAATTTGCTAGAAAATTTTTAAAAACTCGAGAATTCTTGTTGAATTGACCATTTCCAGACTCCAAATCCTATTTTAAAAACGTTGCTAGCGAAAAAAGTTAGGAAAATTCAAAAAAAAAATCGAGAAAACATCTGAAAACTGATTTCGTGGCGAGACCCACCGATTCCAACTGCCAAATCTTTCACTTTTTTCATTATTTTTCATCGAAAATTCAAATTTTTTTTTAAATTCCAGGATTCCCCTACGCCACATGCTTTGTTTGCAAACAAGTCGGACACATCTCCCGTGATTGTCATCAAAATCTGAATGGAGTCTATCCGGATGGTGGTTGCTGTAATGTTTGTGGAGCGAATGGTCATTTGAAGCGCGATTGTCCAGAATTGGCAGCTCAAAAGGCTGGTGGAGCTCATGGATTCAAGAAGCGTACGTTTTTCCCTCTCAAATCTGTTCAAACTATTAATTTTCAGATTTCACCGCCCGTGCCGCTTCCAACTGGCAATCTCAATCCGCCGACGCCGACTACGATCCAACTGAAGGATCAGGCCCCGCCCAGAACTCGGAAGATGTCAAGAAGCCGCCAGTGAAGAAGACCGGAAAGCATATCAAATTCTGATTCAGTTGCCCATTTTTTTGTGTTTTTGTTGATTTATGATTCTTTTTCCTTGTTATTCCCATCTAAAATTGTTAGCTTTCTGTGTCTCGACTCGTTATTTCGAAATGTATGGTAACGGCCACATGACTCGGTGATGGGTGGTCATGGGATGGTTTTTGAAGCTTCCGGGCTAGAAAAGGGGCTCCGGGGAGATCAGAGAACGCTTGGAAACTTTAGGATTTCGGTTTTTTTGGTTTTCTTGCTCCAATTGGGTATCAGTGGGTCTCGCCACGAAAACCGTTTTTTGACGTTTTGTTGTTTCTGGAACGATTTTTCAGCTTTTTACAGTACAAACTGATAGGGAAGAGGATTTTGAGTTTAGAATCAGTCAATTTGACCGAAATCATAAAAGTTTTCATTGCGAAATTTCAGATTTTGGATTTTTGACAGAAATTTTTTTTTTAAAGTTTTTGATCAAATTGGCCATTTTTAGATGTCAAATTCTGTTTTTTATCCATTTTTAGTAAGGAAAATTCTGAAAATTGGTCTAGAAACGCAAAAACTCCAAAAAACCGAATTCCTGGCGAGACCCGCTGAGTTCCACGAAATCGGTTTTTTGACGTTTTCTTGTTTCTGGAATGATTTTTTCAGCATTTCCTATTAAAAACAGATAAAGAAAAGGATTTCGACCCTAAAAATACCACATTTGATCAGAATTTTTGAGTTTTTTGAAAAATTTTCAGATTTGGGATGTTTGACGAAAAATTTCAGAAATGGAGTTGTCGCAATAAAAAACTGTTCAATTTCGGTCAACCTGGCCATTTCTAGTGTTTCAAATTTTGTTTTCTATTTGTTTTTATTTCTGAAAAATTTAAAAAATCTGTCCAAAAACTAGAAAAACCAAAAACTGATTTCGTGGTGAGACCCGCCGAGTGCCACGAAATCAGTCATCCGGTTTTTTCTAGTTTCTGGATCGATTTTTCCAGCTGTTTCTCTTAAAAACAGATAGAGAAAAGAATTTGGAACCTAGACCCAGTCAATTTTCATAGAATTATTGAGTTTTTCAAAAAAAAATGTTCAAGACTCCGTGTTTCGGCCAAAAAATTACAAAAATGGAATTTTCGCAAGAAAAACTTATCAATTTCTGCCAAATCCAACTGTTTCTGAGCTTTGAATTAGCTCTTATATCTATTTACAGCTAGAAAACATCAAAAAATCCTTCCATAACGGAGAAAACACCCAAAAACTGATTTCCTGCAACTTCCACTCCCCCCCCCCCTCAAATAAGGATCCTAATAGGGTCCTCCAAACAGTCTGTCTTCTCACTTCCAAATTCTTGATAATAATCCGCATAGTGTTCCGCCCAGTTACACACGATCACCCTCCATCAAATCGGATTTCCCCCGAAAAGTCACAAAAACGAAGAGGAAAGAAGGCGTGAAACGGGCGGAACCGACTTGGGGGAGAGGAAACGGAGGGCGGTTTTGATGGTTTGATAATGAGATTGATGAGGAGGACACGGGGAGGGCTTAACTGTGTTATACCAAAGCGATTGGCATTGGGGATAGGGTCTAGGACCGGTTCGGGGTTGATTAGGCAGATATCACATAGTTTGTCATGTTTTCTATGCATTTTTTCTGGTGGTCTTCAGTTTTTTGATAGCAGCGACTATGTGGCTTTTGTAGAAAATTTTACGCTGATTATTTTGTTAGTTTACAACTTTTCAAAAACTCTAAACACTAAAAAGTTACAGACGAAAAACTGAAGGGTCTCTTTCATTTTTGAGGCTCTGTTGGGGGAGGGGTCCAATTATAGGTTTTCTAATATTTAGGATCAAATTCAGTGTTAGAAAACCAATAAACACATCCAATACACCCCAAAAACTGTTACAATTCTTCAATACTGCCCTCAAATAAAAGAATAACACCCCAGGTATTGTACCCATCTCCCCTCTCTCCAGATGAGTAATGTTTGTCCATGGTTTTATGAAGGCGACCATGCCTTCTCCCCTCACTTTTCATGTCTTTTTTGTAATATATTCTTCTCCTCCGCGCGCGGGTTTTACGATTTTACGGTTTTTATGGTCAAACCAAACCAAAAATGAGCGTACTGAAATACATCGTAGGATTTTTGGATTGGGCCTTCTATTTTGGGGTGTGTAGGGTGTTTAGGAAGTTTTGAAATTTTTCTGAATACATGAGTTTTGTAGAGAATTTTATGCTGATTATTTTTGTAGTTTGCAACTTTTTTGTATCTGTTATGGTTAAAGAGTTATACGCAAAAAACTAAAAGGTAATTTTTGATATAAGGGCTTTTTGACCGTTGGGACCTCTAAAAGATCTTCCAGAAGCTTCCAAAGTTTTATAACCATTCTAAAGCCCTTCTAGACTTTTTAACAGTCTAAAACAGCGCCATTTGACCTCCCATCTACCCCCTATCCTTTCATAAATAGCAAATGGCGCCGTCGTCGATCAAGCCCCAAAGGGCGTGTGTTCTCCGCCATCATGCCATTCACATTTCCCATCGTTTCGCGCATCTTTTGTACGATTTCTTCTCCATGATTCCGATTAAAACACACTTTCTCTGCGCTTCTGATTTCTCTTTTACCTTTTACCTTTTACCCCGACTTTTGATTGTTGAATCTACAACGTACCAGGAAGGGTAGAGTTGAGGCTTGGGTTTAAGGGCATGTGGCGGGGTTATTTTTGAAGTTGATGAATTTTTAATTATGTTAAGTTATAGAGAATTTTACGCTTATTATTTTTATAGTTGACAACTTTTTGACACCTAGCGTGGTTAAAAAGTTATAAGCAAAAAACCAAAGAGGCCCATTTGGTCTAGAGGTCAAGTGACCTGCTAGCAGTGAAATGATGGATTTTCTAATATTTAGCCCATATATTTTATTAGAAAATTAATAAACACATCCAATACACCCCAAAAACTGTAAAAATCTTTAAATTCAACCATCCAATAAAAAATAAAACCTCAGGTATTGTCCCTATCTCTCACCCACATAGGTTGCTGCTACCTATGTTTTCTATGCATTTTTTCTGAAATACAAAAATTTAAAAAACATAAGATTATATAACACGTTCTCTGTAAGGGTGGAGCATGGCCGTAGTGGTACGTGCCTTAGGGGTTCAAAATCTTGCTAGAGCTTAGATATTTTACAGGTGTGCAGTATATGTCTTTGGTAACCCCTATGCACAATATTGGGTCATGGGTCCCTCTTATCATGATTCTGTGGGGTCCCAAAGGGGGTGTATTTCGAAAAAAAAAATTTCACGGAAAAATTCTAGAAAAATCAGGGTATGTTTCTGGTTGAAAAATAAGTGTTTTCACCAAGTTTCCAATTTTAAAAAATTCTATTCACCAAGTTACAGTCGAAAAACTTCGATTTTTTGCGTTTTTGGGTGTTTTTTGATGTTTAACCGGTTTTTTCGGGGCTTAGGAGGCAATATTTTCCTATTTTGTCAACTAATGAAATGTGCAAAATTAAAAGCGCTATCGAATGAGCTATAATTCAATCAAATTTGTACAAATTCGTGCAGTTTTATGGTAGAAAAACTGTGTCGAAATTTTACTTATTATAAGGAAAAAGTTCCTAACTTTGCGAGTTTTTGTCTAAATTAGTTAAAATTTGGCACAATTGTAGCTGAAATTTCAATGCATATTGCACAACTGTTTTCCAAATCTGAAAACTATTTTGAACTTTTTTACGATTTTTTGAAAAAAGTCACTATCGAGTTATACGTTTTTATGCATAGAAGGGCTCATTTGAAAGATAGCAATCAGCTGTTTATTGTTAAATTAAGCAAAAAGAGTGATCAACACAATGGGTACAATATTTGAGCTCTACTCCGCATAAGAACTCTAAAAAAATTTTTCCCATCCGATGCTATGAATTTTTGAAGTTTTACAGCTATAAAAGCTTTCAAACAAGTTCAAATCAACTCTCGTTAAAGTTTTTGCACATAACTATTGATAATACAATTAATCAAAAACAAACCAATCATTTTTGAGATTTCGGAAAAAAAAAATTTTCAACGGGGTCCCCCCTGTTGATTGTGTGAAAATAGGTCATTTTTGGAAATTTCAGAAATGAGAGTGTTTGAAGACAAAACGTTAATGGCATGTTGTTTCTTATTCTTTTTTCCTAATTTATCAACTAAAACCTAGTTGTCATCTGCCAACTGAGCTTTGGTAGGCACAAAAATGTATTACAGAAGAGTGACTTTTTTCAAAAAATCGTAAAAAAGTTCAAAATAGTTTTAAGATTTGGAAAACAGTTCTGCAATATGCATTGAAATTTCAGCTACAATTGTGCCAAATTTTAACTAATTTAGACAAAAACTCGCAAAGTTAGGAACTTTTTCCTTATAATAAGTAAAATTTCGACACAGTTTTTCTACCATAAAACTGCACGAATTTGTACAAATTTGATTGAATTATAGCTCATTCGATAGCGCTTTTAATTTTGCACATTTCATTAGTTGACAAAATAGGAAAATATTGCCTCCTAAGCCCCGAAAAAACCGGTTAAACATCAAAAAACACCCAAAAACGCAAAAAATCGAAGTTTTTCGACTGTAACTTGGTGAATAGAATTTTTTAAAATTGGAAACTTGGTGAAAACACTTATTTTTCAACCAGAAACATACCCTGATTTTTCTAGAATTTTTCCGTGAAATTTTTTTTTTCGAAATACACCCCCTTTGGGACCCCACAGAATCATGATAAGAGGGACCCATGACCCAATATTGTGCATAGGGGTTACCAAAGGTACATAGTACAGCGCTGACAACAAATTAGCCCCTAAGGCACGCGTTGCTCGAGTCTTACGGAGAACGTGTTATATGAGTTTTGTAGAGAATTTTACGCTGATCATTTTTGTAGTTGACAACTTTTTGATATCTTAAATGGTTAAAAAGTTATAAGCAAAAAACCAAAAGCACACCTCAAGAATCTCTTCAATTCCTTCAAAACTTTCAAATCTTCATTTCCCAATTCTTCAACATAAAATCCTTCTCCCGTAGGCCTAATTGCGGCGTCGCAAACATCATAATTAGATTGTATCAGTCGATTCTCTGCATTTCTCCGTGTTTTCCACACTCTCTCACAATCTCTTCCGTTCGCAACAGTGTCTATCTCGGAACACCTTCTCTTCTTCTCAAGACTTCATAATTTCGTATAGTTCTTCAAACTTTACGGATTCCGCTGGGCTTTCAAGACGTTTAGAAATCTTATTTTAATGTAAGAAAGCTAAAAATTGCTCTCGAAATATTTAGAAGACCGATTTTGAGCGAGCGGATCCAAAACTTTTGATATACTATGTGTTACCAAATTAGTTAGTTAGTTAGTTTTTTTCCCATTTTATTAATTTTCAAGTTAAAAATAACATTCTTACACCGGTTAACACTATATGAACACCTCTGGTCACTTGCTCCTAGCTCCAGCAGAGAAATAGCAAGGGGTCACAACTTTACACCGTCTCGTCTCTAAACACCCATCACTCACTTCTGCTGGCCACTTTTTGTGTCTGTGTAGGTCCTCCGCGTGCTTGCCAACTTGTTGACCCATTCTACGAGGTGTACACCTTTCGGTTCTGAAAGTTTTTTGGGGAACAGTAGGTCTCAAAAGTTAGGGTGAGTGGGGAACGGGGTCAGGTGAGTTTGAGGGCTTGTAAAAATTTTTGAAAAGAATTTGATTTTTTTTGAATAACATTTTTTTGTAGAAAATTTTACGCTGATCATTTTAGTAGTTAACACTTTCTAGTTATCTTTTATCACTTTTGAGAAAATTGCGTTTGAAACTTTACTACCATTGAATTTTTGACCCTCGTAATTTTTCATCGACTTTCTCTACTTTTTTTTTGATTTTCCAAAACTTTCTTTTATCACTCATAAATTTTGCATTGTTATTCATTATTTCCGCCGTTTTTAACTTTCTAAAAACTTTTTAAAATCATTCATTATCACTGACAAAACCTCGCGGCTTGTAGGGCAGGTTGGAGAGTAGTTGAAATTGAACAATTTTTTGACGCCGGTTTTGACACATTTTTCAAAACGCAAAATTATTTTCAATAGCATGGTTTTGTAGAAAATTTTATGCTGATCATTTTTGTAGTTGACAACTTTTCAATATCTCTTATCATTCTCGAGATATACCGCTTCAAAGTCACATCTCTCTCTCCAAATTTTTTCTGTATTCAGTCAGTTTCTGTCACTTTTTTTCCATTTTTTTTTCTCTTTTTTCCACATTCCTCCCTATCAACAATGCCATTGATATGTATGCAATTTGTTTACACGTCCTTCTATCAACGCCAATATCGATTTTCTTTTTATGCCTCCAGTATAATACATGTGTGTGTCTGTCGACTGATAACTGATAAGCGATCAGATTGATAGCAAAAGTTGAAATGTCGCAATTTTCTGTGTCTGTTTGACTGTTTCTAAGCTTTTTTGGACGTAAAATAGTAAAAACTAACCCGGAATTGTGAATTGAATTGTCAGCTGAAATTTTGACAAACTTCACTTTTTTCACTTTTTTCTTTTTTCTTATTTTTTTGATTTTCTGTTGCTTTTAGGATAGTTTTCATAGCGAAAAACACTCCAAAACCCCCTAAAAATCATAATAAACAAATTTCCAGTCATTTCCACGTATTTTCGCAAAATTGCACTTTTGGTCTAGTGGACCTGGAGGCTATCACCAGAGGGTCCCGGGTTCAATCCCCGCGCTGGTCAAACTTTTTTTTTCTCTTTCTTTCTTCTTTTTCTACATGAAAAACACATTTTCAACGTTTCTAACTGTCAGAAAAAAACAAAAACAACAAAAACACCCAAAGTTTTCAATTCCCCAGCCACTTTTCCTCCCCCACTCCTCGGGTTAGAGAAGGGTGTCTAAGCCTAAATTGATGAAGTGTCATTTCTCTGCCCCCTTCACATATGTTGTCCATCCCCCATCTCCCATCCAATATCCATTTTTTCTGTCAAAATGTCTTCTTTTCCAAAGGGTCATATTCTCCATATGTTCTCTCCTATAGCAATTCGTCGGAAAGTCATGAAAGTGTATAGGTAAAATCGTCGTTTCGGGTCGTTTCGAACGTTATGAAGGCTTGTTTATGACTGACAGACACATATTTATCCGTTTTCCGGGCGTTTAGTACCTCTTTGTCAGTGAGGTCTCTCTGCTAACTTGAGTTAAAGCGAAACTGAGGAATGCGAATTTCAAACACGTTTTTGAAAATGTTTCAGTGATGCAAAATTTTTTCAATTGTGTTCATTTTGTAGAGAATTTTACGCTGATCATTTTTGTAGTTGATAACTTTTTAATACCAGTCATTGTTGAAGAGTTATACGCAAAACATTAGATGGTTTCTTTTTTTTCCAGGTGTCTAGTGGGGTCGAGTAGTTTTTAGAAGTCCAATTATTGATTTTTTTATACTTAGGATAGTTTTTTCATTAGAAAATTAATACTTGAGCTTAGAACAACACAAAATTTAGCCTAATGATCCTAATTCCCCAAGACCAAAAGGGTCCCGGGTTCAATCCCCACGGTGGTCAAAAATTTTTTTTTCTTTTTTTTTCGTTAAAATTTTTTTCCAGCCATTTTTCTGACATCATTTTTATCATTTTCACTTATTGTAACACTCAGTAACACCCCCCTCAGCTGTACCTCTCCTCCTCACTATTTCTACTCGATAGGTGCCAGATGTTCATAGTTGGGCCGAGGTCACGCACATGTTTTACTTTACTCAACTTGAAAATGAATATGTTTAGAGGGTCTAAATGTTGCGAAACAAGAACATCTGTCGTTTTTTGAGCACTTGTAGTTGTTAGATTCGTTCATTTCCCTCGAGTTTCGTCTGTTCTACCATTTTTCAAAATTTGACAAATTTCAGCTGAAAATGGGTTTTTTACATGATTTTTTGCTAGTTTTAGTGCGAAAAAACACTTTTCAAACACCTAAAAACCTCTATGAAGCCTTTTCCCCTTCATTTCCACGTGTTTTCGCAAAATTGCACTTTCGGTCTAGTGGTCCCAGGGAGCTATGGCGAGAAGGGTCCGGGTTCAATCCCCGCGCTGGTCAAACTCTTTTTTCTCCCCTTAGAGCATATAAAAAAAACATTTCAAAGTTGAAAAAGCAAACAAAAACTCGTTTTTCCTCGTTTCTCCCAACTTTTATCACTCCAAACAACACTGTCCTCGCGCTGTTTGTGTGTTTTGTCTGTTTTTCCGTTTTTTTCAAACTTTTCCCCAAAAAAAAACGGTTCTCTTTGTTTCGGCGATTATCACATCATCATCTCGAGTGTCTGCCGTCTCCGTTATCACTTCCCACTAATCCTATTTGCATTTTGTGTGCTCCGATTCGGTGGTGCTCCGAGAACGGAACGGGTTGAACGGGTTGCTTCGATGAATGAACGGTTTCGATTCTCGTTTTGTACTTCTCGGGCTTGCGGAAAGGGGCATTTGCTTCGTGTTTGCTCATTATATACGCATATTCCGATTTCTGGGTGGGTGTCATTAGATACGCAGCTTGTAGGGCAGGTTGGAGGGTGGTTGAAATTGAACAAATTTTTGACGCCGGTTTTAGCACATTTTCCAATTTTTAAATTTTTTTTGATTAGCATGGTTTTGTAGAGAATTTTACGCTGAACATTTTAGTAGTTGATAACTTTTCAATATCTTTCTTCACTTTTGAGAAATTCGCGTTTGAACCTTTCCTACCACAAAATTTTGGACCCTTACAATTTTTCCTCGATTTTCCCAACTTTTTTCCGATTTTTCAAAACTTTCTCTTATTCCCCATAAACTTTGCGTTGTTATTCACCATTTCCGCCGCTTCCGACTTTCTAGAAACACTCTAAAGTCGTTCATTATCACTGATAAAACATCGCGTCCTGTAGGGCAGGTTGGAGGGTAGTTGAAAGTGACCAACTTTTTGACGTTGTTTTTAGCACAATTTTCAAAGCTCAAATTTTTAATTAATAACATGGTTTTGTAGAGAATTTTACGCTAAACATTTCATTCGTTGAAAACTTTCCAATATCTTTCATCACCTTTGAGAAATGCGCGTTTGAAACTTTATTACCATTGAAATTTTGACCCTTGACATTTTTCATCGATTTTCCTAACTTTTTCAATTTTCCCTGAACTTTCTTTTATCCCCCATAAACTTTGCCATGTTATTCACTATTTCCGCCGTTTCCGACCTCTTAGAAACACTCTAAAGTCGTTCATTATCACTGATAAAATCTAACATCTCCAGTTCGCCTCGCATCGTTTATCTCTCCGATATCATATCACATTTGTCAATCTTTTGCAGGGAAAGAATGTGAAAAATAATGTTGAGTTTTAATTTGACACAGTTGTCACATAAAAATGGGACTGGAAATGGAATTTGAAGAAAAATTTTTTTTTTAAATTTGAAAAAAAATTTTTTCGAAACTTTTCAAAAAAAACTTTTTTTAGCTTTTTCAGATGAAAGTAAATGAATTTTGAAGCAAATTTTACGCTGATAATTTTTGTCTCTTGGCATTTTTTCTAAAAACCAATTGTAGTTAAGTTATAGTCAAAAAACCAAACAAAAATGATCTCGAATTCCGTTTTTCTAACACCTCCCCTCTTTTTTGCAACTTCACCTAGTTCCAGACCATTTTAGTTACACTTTCCCCGTCTCTCCAATCTGCATAAAACAGTCGTAGACCCCCCGCAGCCCCCGATCCGCCCGACCACACCCTCTATTTCCTTCTCCTTATCAGCTTCCATTCATCCTCTCCCCTTGCCCGGGTGTCCTTCACTTTTTCTCTCCTCTCTCTTCTTCTTTTCCTGTTCGGCGCCGCGCCTTCTGCCATATCAATCAAGTTGAGAACATGATTTCATTTCGCAAAACCGATTGCTTCCTTGCCACTTCTTCTTTTTTTACTTTGTTGTGGAATAACTTTTCTGTTAGTTTGGAATGAAAGAAAGCTCTGAATCCTTATTTTGTTGTGAAAAACATTCTAGAAACCATTGAAAAACCCCTGTAAAACCTTTTCCCCTTGATTTCCACGGTTTTTCGCAAAAGTGCACTTTTGGCCTAGTGGTCCCAGGGAGCTATGGCGAGAAGGGTCCCGGGTTCAATCCCCGTGCTGGTCAAAATCTTTTTTCCTTTTTTTTTCTTGAAAAAACAAGTTTAAAACACTGTTATTTTTAAAAAACAGCGAAAAAACAAAGATTTCATCAATTTCCGACCGTGTTCACTCCCTTCACCGAAATGGCCGAAATTGATAATGTTGCCCAACTTCAAAGTGTTGTATCTCAAAAACCATGAAAAATATCAAAAAGTTGCTAACTACAAAATTGATTTTCATTTTTTTACTATCCAGTACACTTTATTTCAACTTTTTTGCTCTGTTTCAAACGCTCAAACCATCTCGTTCTCCAATCACCACTTTTGAGCTCAAATTGATAATGTTGTCCAATTTCAAAGTGTTTTATCTCTAAAACCAAAAGAGATATCAAAAAGTTGTCAACTAAAAAAACATTTCTCATTGTTTTTTCTATCTAATACATTTTATTTCAACCTTTTTGCTCTTTTCCAAACCTCAAACCACCCCCTTTTCTCAATACCATTTTTTGGTTAAAATTGAATAAGTTGTCCAACTTCAAACCGTTGCATCTCAAAAACCATAAGAGATATCAAAATGTTGTCAACTAAAAAAATATTTTTCATGGTTTTTTCTATCTAATACACTTTATTTCAACCCGTTTGCACTTTTCCGAACCTCAAACAACCCCTTTTTCCCCACCCCAATTTTTCTCATTTTCCAGGTAAGCTCTAAATGCGCGAAATGTCCTCGTCCGCGAGTACATCCGCCACAATCGTAAAACGTGGCACCCTGTCCCCACCAATGACATCCTCCTCATCTGGAGTCACATCCCCACCGACTTCTGGAGACGACAAATCCACATCATCGAGTCAAGGAAACCGATGTTCCTGTTGTCCCTATGGCTATCACATTGACTTGGGATTTGTCTCCTATGCTCAGAATGTCAGCAATGGCTTTGTTTCAAGGCAAGGTGAGTTGTTTTTAGTTGAATCCACCTATTTTTTTACCCTAGAAAACTTTTCAGGAACCCCGACAAACATGCATCCGCGTGGCAATGATAGACAGCTGATGAGCCCTTTGGATAACAGTATTTTCAGGTGAGTTTGGGGGGTTTCTCACGTTTAAAAGAGTCAAAAAACAATTTCTAATCCTTTTCCCTGTATTTAGTGACTCCCTGGACAATCTGATGAGTGATTTCGAAGAAGTTCTGGCACCCCACAAAGAATTGGATAAGGTCCAAAAGTCCCCGGAAAAATTCGCTCAAGATCTCAGAAATCGGGTTCAAGGAGGCTACAATTCTGATTATACTAGTTATCGAAGAGGTTTGTTGCTTATTTTAAACAGGAAAAGTTTTAAAAAATACGATTTTTGAAGGTCAAAACCATCACCAAAGCCATCAAGACACTTTACAACGGAGGGCTCATTTTGAACCGGGTAATTTTTGTTTTGAATGGTTTTTTCTGTTCTAATCATTAATTTTTTAGCAAAACCAAGCCCAATAACGCGTCCAATCAACTTGGGATTCAATGGAAGTCGAAGCAACACTCCAACTCTCAATGGGAATCGTTTTGGGACGAGTTTGAATGGGAATGGTTAGTTTTTGGCGGATATCTTGAATTTTGTTGGTTTTCGTTAGAAACTGTAACAATATTAAGAATCAGCGTAGAACTTGCTACAAAATGATATATAGAAACATTTGTTTTGAGTCAGAAAAAATTTTAAAATTTTTTTCAAAACTTGAAAAAAAATTTTTTTCCTTGATATCTCAAAAACCAAAAGAGCTATCAAAAAGTTGTCAACTAGAAAAATAATCCTCACATTTTTGTCTACAACTTGACACTATAACTTTTTATTCCAGGCTACTCCACGGCCCTCGCCAAGACAGTTTCCGAAATCCGAGCCCGAAACTCAGAGTCCCCGTTCCCAGACTCTACAGGAAGTCGTGTTGGCACTCCGATTGATCTGGGGCTTCATCAGGCTAATGGAGTCAATGGAAACAATGGATTCTACCCAACAACGCCTAGATATCATTCTAGACATGATGATTTGCCTCCAACGCCTACACCAACTTTCAGAAGGGCCCCGTCGCAAGGTAAGCCTCTAGATGACTGTTGGATTCTAGGACATTTTTGAATGCATTTTTCAACATTATTTGAGTTGACAATTTGTATGAAAATTATATCATTTTGTAGCAAATTTTAAGGAAATTGTTTTTGTAGTTGACAATTTTTGAATAGCTTTTGTTGTTTTTGAGTTACAAACCAAAAACCAACCCCATCTCTTTCCAAAACACTCCCCGACTGCTTTAGATCTTTTGGATGCGTTTTTCAATTTCAATTTGTTGTCAATTAATATGAAAATAACATAACTTTGTAGCAAATTTTATGGAGATCATTTTTGTAGTTGACAATTTTTAGATAGCTCTTATAGTTTTTGAGTTACAAGCCAAAAACCAACAACACTTTTTTTTCACACTTGACACTGTATCTCATAACCCAAAGACATGCTTTTTTGTAATTTTGAAATAGTAATTTTTGATTTTCAGGTGATTTACCACGCAACACACTCTCTCACTCTCATTCTCACACCTTACCAAGCAAGGGACATCAAAATGGAAGCGAATTTGCGAGTCTCCGTAGAGGCAGAGAGTACACACTCCCGGACCAGGAAACCCAACATTCTAGAAGGTTCTTCTCGGCTTCCCCAAAGCTTCCTAGAGTAAGAAAACTATCCCAAACTTGTTTTACACGTTGAAAAACCTTTTTAGCGCCCTCTACAAGCCGGTCCTTCAATCGACATGGACTCCCAATACACTTATGCTCACTCTTTGAACGGACAAAAAGTGTTGGCGCGAACTCAATCTACAAGCACCTCCCCACCTCCTACACCTTTGCCGTCGGCTTTTGAACCTGTTAGTAATGGCCACAAAACATCGCTGGATCCACCAATTCAAATCCAAAAGCCAGTAGTCACCAGATCCATTGGTGTGACTACTGGACCCCTCCCAGCTCCAAAGCCTTGTGGGGAATGTGCCAGTTTGAGGAAGGAATTGATTAAGGCGGTTGATAAGTGAGTTAACATTAAAATAAGGGATAAATTTTGCATCGATTGATATCAATTTTGAGCGGTTTGGTGAAGTTTAGAAAAAAAATTTAAAAAAAAAAATTTTTTTCAAATTTTTCCAAAGTTGAATTTTCAGTTTTTATAACTTTTTTTGAGGAAAATTGTTGTTTTGAAAATGTTCAAAGTTAAATTCTGCATCGATTAATACCAATTATGAAGAGCTTTGAGAAAAATTCAAAAAAAAAAGTTTTCAAAAAAAAATTTTTCAATTTTTTCAAAACCCATCAAAATGGAAGTTACAGTTTTCCAACAACAAAAGCATTGTGTTGAAAACAATCAGCGTAAAATTCTGCATCGATTGATATCAATCTTGAAAGACTTTTGAAAAAAAAAATTTTTTCGAATTTCTCACGAGAATCACTCGACGGGTCTCACCACGAAATCATTTTTTTTTGCATTTGTCTCGTTTCTGGCCTAATTTTTTTAAAAATTGTTGATAAAAACTGATGAAAAAGAGGATTTAGAGCCTAGAAATACTCAATTTGATCAGAATTTTTGAAATTTTCACAGCAAATTTTTAGATTTCGTGTTTTTGTAAAATTTACAAAAAACTGGCGATTTGCTTGGAAAAAAAGTGAAAAACTAACTCAATTTGGTCGAATTTACTATTTCTAGATTTAAAATTATCTTTTCTAATTAATTTTATCACAAAAAAAAATTGAAAAAATCAACAAAAAATTCAGAAAAAAATCTTTAGAAGTTGTTTTTTCTAGGAATTTTCAAACTTTTTCAAAACCCATAAAAATTTTTATCAATCGACTCAGTATTCAATTTCCAACATTCTAAAACCTCTTATTTTTTAGTTGCGCCCCTCCACCACCAGATTCCACCAGTGTTGCCACATCCACCATCACCATAGACTTCCATGACAAGTCCACAGGATCCGACCCCATTTCTCAATGCACCGTGGCACTTGAGACAGAGCCAGTTGCCACGAGAAATGTTGGAACACTCTCTGAGCCACCTAGAGTGCTTCATGTGGATGTACAAACCGAAAAAAAGACAACAGTGGATACAGCAAGCAGTCCGATTCCATTTGAGACACATCCAAAAGAAGTTCAGACTTTGAAAGAAGAAGTTGCAATTCAAGAAAAGCCAAAAGAAGAATGCGAAGAATGTCTAAAACGCAAGGATGTGTTTACTAGAAACGTTGGAGTTGGAGCTTGCTCAGTTTCTGATAAGATTTGTGTGAACTGTGATAAGCAAGTGGAGGAGGCCGATGAGAATGAGGCGCCTGGGTTTAAGGTGAGTTGGTTTTTTGCTTATAACTAGAGAACCATGATAGGTATAAAAAAGTTGTTAACTGATAAAATGATCTTCAACTTGTGAGAAACAACTTTGTAATTGACAACTTTTTGATATCTCAAAGGGGAACCAAGATATGGGGCCTAGAATTTTTGCAGTCGCACAACATAGCAAGCGCTGTGTTGCCCTGACACTTTCTTTTATAACTCGAGAACCATTAGAGGTATGAGAAAGTTGTCAACTGATAAAATGATCTTCAAATTGTGAGAAACATTTTTGTAGTTACCAACTTTCAAATATCTCTAATAAAAACTGAGATATAGATCCTAGAAGCATAGTACCCCTACAGAATCCCTCACGACTCAAGAATAGTGGTAGGTGCTACAAAGTTGGTTTGTAACTCGAGAATCATTAGAGATATCAAAAAGTAATCAACTAATAAAATGTTTATCAAATTGTAAGAAACATATTTGTAATTGACACTTTTTAGATATCTCCTTTGGAAGCCGAGATATAACGCTTAAAAGTACAGTATCCCTCAAAACACCTCTAACACTTTCTACCCTCAGAACTTTTGAATCAAAGGATGTTTTTAAAAGTTTTCAACTAGAAAAACATTCCTCATACGTTTTTCTATACAAATAACATTAACTTTTTACAGGTCGACATTGAAAACGACCAAAAGCAAAGGGATTTCGAGATAGCGAAAGCCAACGCTGTAAAGAAGCTTTTGACAAATGAACAGAAGAGCAATTTTCAGCGGGGGACCGCTGTTTCAAAGTAGGTTTTTCTTCCAGAATATCTTTGATATTTAGCAAAATGTTTTTTTTCTTCAGATCCGCCAGATTCGACCGTAAAAAGTCAGTAGACGACTTGGATTTCATCATTGATAAAAAGACCCAAACCCTCCAAGGCACCTCCACCCCTGAATCGCCTTCAACTGTTCCTGAAAACTCTGAAGCCTTGAAATCAAAAGTTGTACTGAAAAAAGAAGTCGTTATTGAGACAAAACTGCCGGATCCAATTCCGGCGAGAATTCCTAGACCAAAAATCAGCAAGTGGGCGACTCCAGAAGAGGCTGCAGAGACTCCAGATGAGGAAGAGGAGGCGCAGGATAGGTTGACACCGTTGAGAAGTGATATGCGGCAGTTGGGGAATAGGTGAGCTTGTTTTATCATGATCCGTTTAAAAAAATTTGAAAAAAAAAAATTTTTTTTCGAAAATTTTTGAAAAAAAATTTCAGATCATGAAAAAATTTTTTTTCAAATTTTCCCAAAACTGATTCCAACTAATAGAACTAATTTTTTTCTATTTAAAACACTATTCAGTTCCTTCTAAAAAGTTCTGTAAAGCTCCAAAAAAATCCTGAAACATCAATAGTTGGGATTTTTCAGTCAGGACTTTGGGATCCCAAAACGCCTTTTAGGAAGCTTACTTGAATTACTTCTAGAGTGTTTTAGTATGTTTTAAAACTTGTTCTAGACAAAACATAATCTAAACAATCGTTTTCAAGTGTTTTCTCCAAAAAAAACTGAAAAAAAAATTAAAAAAAAATTTTTTTTTTGAAAATTTTTCAAAAAAGTGAAAAAACATTTTCACCAATTTCTTACAAAACTGGTTTTAATTAACAGAACTAATTGTCTTTTATTTAAAACACTATTCAAAATCTTTTGAAAAACTCTGCAAAGCTTCAAAAATGATCCTGAAATTTCAAGCGTTGATCAAAAATTTTTGCAATTTTCAAGAAAAGATTCAAAAAAAAAATTATGCACCCTAAAACGGCCCTTAGGTTCCTCATCCAGAGGTTTTTAGGACTCGGTAGATTCAATATACCAATCTAATACTCATATTTCAGATGGCCACGCAACCAAGTCAACATTCCACCAAACAACTCGCTTCCTTACCCAAATGAGACAAATGAGGATATTAGGTAAATATTTGAGAGGTCCCTTGGGAAAAAGTAGCTAATCCGTGACCTGACCTACTTATTCAAACACTCATTGAGACCTTTTCAAGTTTCTAATATCAATCATTTATTTGCAGTGACTCGGACGCCGAATCCGACTGCTCAGCACACAGTGACGGCACTTTTGAGGTGAACGATGATGTTTTTGATGGTGGGTTATAAGCATAATATTGGTAATATCTAAAGGTTTCGATTACAGCGGCCCCTTTTGAAGTGTCAGATCGACTCAGGGAGGCTTTGGAAAACTTCAACTCATCAGTTCTAGAGCCAGGAAGTGTCGAAGAAGAGACTGTGGTGGGTTTTTGGCTTATTACTCAAAAGTTAAAAGAGATAGCAAGAAGTTGTCAACTAACAAAATAATCTACGTAAAATTCTCTACAAAACCATATATTTTTTATAGGAATGGTCTGCAAAACTGGTCCGCCATGAATGGATGAAAACTGCGGGTCGCCGAACATCCCGCTATGAGCATGTCGATCGGTTTGTCGAGGAGTTGAGAAATTTGGGACCTCAAGTACTCAATGTTGTCGTTAATTTGAGTGATCAGAATGTAATTGATGAGGTTTTAACCCTAACTTACAATGTTTTTGCAGGGAAACACAGCCCTCCATTATGCAGTCTCCCATGCCAATTTCCCAGTGGTGTCGTCGATTTTGGATAGTGGAGAGTGTGATTTGGACACGCCGAATAGGGTGAGAATAGGGGTTTTGGCACCTTTTTAAAGAGTTTTCGAGGGTTTTGACACCTTCTGTATACCAAATTCACTCTGTTTTCACACCTAGAAGTGACAAAAAAGGCTTTGTTAGGATGGGGGCCCTTGTGAGACTTCTAGAAACAAATGGAAACTTTTGGTTTTTTGTTTATAACTCAAGAACCATTGCAGATTTTAAAAAGTTGTCAACTGATCAAATGTTTATCAAGTTATGAGAATCATTTTTGTAGTTGACAACTTTTCAAAATCTTGCCTGAGAGTCGAGATATGGCGCCTAGAAGTAGAGTACTCCTACAGTAATCCTAACTCTTTTTTGCCTGTTACGCTTACCCTCACAACTCGAGAATGGTGATAGGTATCAGAAAGTTGTCAACTGATAAAATGTTTATCAGACTATAAGGATCATTTTGTTAGTTGACAACTTTTAAATAACTTGCTTGGTAAGTGAGATATGAGGCCCAGAATCTTTGCTACCATCTAATATGTATATCACGAGATTTGGTGGCTTTGACACTTTCCTCCATAACTCAAAAACCATTGCAGATTTTGAAAAGTTGTAAACTGAAAAAATGTTCATCAGATTGTGAACATTATTTTGTTAGTTAACAAATTTTTTATATCTTGCTTGAAAGCCGAGATATGGGGCCTAGAATCTTTGCTACTATCTGACATATCACTAGCTGTGTTGCCTTGACACTTTCCATCATAACTCAAAAACCAGTAAAGATATTCAAAAGTTATCAACTAACAAAACACTCCTCATATCTTATTCTACAATTCCAACCTATTTTCAGGCCGGCTACACCGCTGTAATGCTCGCAGCCCTCTCCCAACTAGAAGACGAAATGGAGAAAGCCGTAGTCCACCGCCTCTTCCAAATGGGAGACGTAAACGCAAAAGCCACGCAACACGGTCAAACCGCCCTTATGCTAGCTGTTTCACACGGCAAAAAAACCACAACAGAGCTGTTATTGAGCTGTGGAGCCGATGTGAATGTGCAGGATGAGGAGGGATCGACTGCTTTGATGTGTGCTGCAGAACATGGGCATAGAGAGTTGGTGAAGATGTTGCTGGCTGATAATAATGTTAATGCGTCATTGACTGATTGTGTGAGTTATCAAAGTTTTGAAAAACTGAAATTTTGAATTTTCTAAAAAAAAATTTTTTTTTTGAAAATTTTGAAAAAAAAATTTTTTTTTCGAAAATTTTTTAAAAAATTCTAGAAATTTCTAGAAAGTTCCCCTATCATTTGAAACGTTTTCTTAGCTTTAGGACAACTCCACAGCCCTCTCCATTGCCCTGGAAAACGATCATCGCGAAATCGGCATCATGATTTATGCGTACCTCAACTATACCCGTTTGGGCCAAATTGAAATTTCCGGTCCAACTTCTACGATTTAAATTTTTTGCTTAACCTGATGATTTTTATGCTTTTTAATCACTCTTTTTCTTCAAAAACCTTTTTTCCTCTGATGAATTCTGATTCCCAATTCCATTTCCTCACCCCCGTCGAAAAAATCACGATTTTGCCATTTTTGCATTTTTTCAAAATTTTTTGAGTCTTTTTTCCTTGATTTGAATGTATTTATTTTGTGATTTGTTACGAGTATTGTCGTTTATAAATTTTGATTTATTTGAAGTAGAAGATTTGAGAAAAATTGAAAAAAAACTAATCAAAAAAAATTTGACAACATTTTTTTTTTCAAATTTTTATGTTGTTGCGAAAAATTTTCTGGAGGGTTTTAGTGAGTTTCTGGTTGTTTTAAACATTATTAAAACATTTTCAAACAATTTTGATACGCAGGATACTCAAAGTTTCTGTTTTAACAAAAAATTTCGACCTTTGTGTCTTCTGAAAGTTCCTCGAAAACTGCCGGATTTCATGGCATTTTTGATTGCATTTTTCACATCTAATTAAATTGACAAGTTATATGAAAGTTTCACTGTTATGTAGAGAATTTTATGGAGATCATTTTTGTAATTGACAACTTCTTGCTACCTATCATGGATTCAGAGTTACAAGCCAAAAACCAACTAGACCCTTTTCAGAAATAGTGCAAGATGTCTTTTGAAGCTCCAGCTCTTTTAGACGCGTTTTTTAATTTCAATTTGTTGTTGATTTGAATGAAATTAATACCATTTTGTAGAGAATTTTATGGAGATCATTTTTGGAGTTAACAACTTCTTGATAACTGTTATGGATTCAAAGTTACAAGCCAAAAAACCAACTACACTCCTTTTTCTGAAACTGTATTTCAAAGCTTCCCGCTCTTTCTAGAGCATTTTTTCAAGATTTTCAACTTCTACACATCTTCCGAATACCTCTAAAACAGTCCCCCATTCCCCCATTCCCTCACTTCCTCTTCCCCTCCCCCAAAACTCCCATTGTATGCTCTCAAAGGGGTGTGTCGGTGCTCTGCGTGTGTGCCGTCAACGGAGGCGGAGCCTCGACAAATGACGGTGAGCACACATAGGAGACAGCCAAAAGTGTACACAGACGGTCTCGCCACTCACTCACTCACTCATTCAGTCATTCGGGCCGCCCGAAAGACTCGTCTCTTTCTATTTTCACTATGGTGACATGATGATGAAAGAGCATTCGGGCGGCTCGCATGACCCCGCTCGTTTTCCACGTTATTCTGCGGCTTTTAAATGTTTTATTCTGGTTATTCTGGCCAATTTAAGTAAGTTTAAAGACACATCAGAGCTAGGCAAGATGTTGGCATAGCTGAAGCGATCCCAAAGCACTCAGCCGCGCCACAACGTGCCACGCGCTGATTTTCCAAAGTGTCGTGTTTTTCAACGTTTTTGGGGAGTTTTGGGAGGATTTAAAAAAGTCCATAACTTTTTTGAAAGATGTTTTTCACATTCTGATGTTAAAAAACCGTTTTTGAAAAAAAAATTTTTTTGAAAATTTTCATTTTTTTTCACACACACCAAAATTTTTTATAATTTTTTCCTAGCGATCAAAAACTGTACAAAATCGATTTTTCTTATCAATTAGGAACATTAGAAGGATTCACAGGCAAATACGCAAACTGCGGTCTCTTCTTTCCATAGGTACAATTGAAATCCCACTGCCGGTCTGTACTCAAATCCAACACCCGGACGCCTTCGGTAAAGTGGACCTGAAATTTGGAGTTTTCAGTATCTAGGACATTAATACAATTCTCCACAACATAGAATGTTAATAAACCTTGTGAGTGGCTACCGTTTTTACCTCGAATTTCACTGGGGAAAAGTCAACGGTTACGGTAGGCATGCACACTTCGTAGGCCGTCGTCCAGTAGCGGCGAGCCGCGGCGTCCGGGCAGCACGGGTCCTGGAAATGGGAAATTTGGGTTTTGGGGTACTGTTTTTTGACCTAGAGGTACCGAACATTGACCTAGATTAAGATTACTATGAAATTAGGTAGATTGTTCTAGATCTAGAGATCCTGTGTTTCAGGTTTGGTCTAGATAACATTCGGATACGGTACTTTGACCTAGGTTACTGTAACTGTTATCTAGAGGTACCGAACATTGACCTAGATCCAGTTAACTTTGAGATTTTGTAGGTTGCTCGAAATCTACAGATCCTGAATGTTTGGTCTGGTCTTGAGAGTATTGTAACTTGACCTAGATAACATTAGGATACGGTACTTTAACCTAGATTACTGAAACTCAACATTAACCAAAGGTTACGGTAGCTTGACCAGGATCTTGATAGATAACTTCGGAATGATGGAGTTTGGTCTAGTTTGGTCTACCTTCACTGTACTTTTGAGTTGACCTAGATAACTTCAGGGTACTGAACTTTGACCTAGATTACTGTAATTTGACCTTAATCAGAAGATACCAAACTTTTATCTAGATTGCTTCGAATTTGACCTAGATAACTTTGAGGCTCTGTAACTTGATCTAAACCTGGTGGTACAGTACTTCAACCTTTTCCTAGACGACGTTGGGTTAATGTACTTTGACCCGGGTTACTGTAACTTGACCTACATAACTCTGACCGGCATTTAGAGGGTTGGTACTTTGATGTAGACCAACCTAGACCAAGAAAACCATCAAATTCTGGACTTTAAACTCGATCTAGATAACTTCAGAGTACTGTAGGTTGAACTAGATTACTGTAGTATTATCTTGAAGGTACTGTACGTTGCTCTTGACCTAGATAACTCTATATTACTGTAGATTAGTCTAGATCAATGCAAACTGCCCCCAAACAAGATTTACAGTCGTTCAATCTAGATCTGGCTAACTTCAGAGTACTGTACTTTAACCTAGATTACTGTACCTCCGTAACAAACAAATTATGACAACACTTATTGAACATGTTTGTCATTTTCGGAGCTCCCTCATCCTGTAATGGATCATTGCAACAGGAATACTTTGCCTAAAATAATAAATTTGACCTTTTGCTTCCAAAAAATGAGTCGGAAACCTAGTACAAACCTGCAAAAACTTCTGAAAGCAACACAACTGTGTAGTGCTATTCGAGCACTTTCCAGGAACACAAACATCCGTGAGATAGACTCCCTTGTTACAGCATTTCGGCATGATTCCACCGCTTCTTTCTTGCTGGGAATTGAACAAAAATAAACGATTCAAAGTTCAAAATGGAGAAAAAACCTGCTGATAACAAATATCGTCTGTAAACGCGCTACACGGCAAATTGGCATCCATCAATGGCAGCGGTTGGTATTGGTTTTTTGGATTCCCATTTTGTCCTTGATATTGGTTTTGATATTGTGGACCATTGTAGTATTGATTTTGATAACTTTGTTGCTGATATGGACTTAAAGTCGGCCAGTTTTGATTAGCGTTGTAGGATGATGGAGGTCGCGGGATTTGGGTCTGAAAAACAGCATTTTTAAGCCCTTTTTCATGTTTTTTGGAGTTCTAGAGATGAATTTATATTTCTGTTTCACATGTTTTCCCATTTTTTGCAAGTCTACAACTTCTATACAGTACCCTCTAGCTTCCCAGCAGCTTTCGGAGGTCAAAACGCGCGGGAAATTCGTCCTGCAAACAGTCGATTTCTGCGTCTCTCTTGCTCCTTTTCCTCTTTCCTACTACCGTCACCAAACAACGAAGGCACACGTACTCAAATAGAGACTTTTGACAGTAAATATCATTGAATCAATTGAACGGGGAAATAGTTTTGTAAAGAAGGAGGAAAGAGACATTCGGGGATCCTTTAAGGATGTTTGAGGTTAGCGGAAGAGGCGTACGGTAGATTGTACTTTTGCAATTTGAGAAGGAAAGTAGAGAACGGGAAAAGGGGAAATTTTGCAGGATGGAAGCATTTTGCAAAAAATGTAAAAACACGTGAAACAGAAATATCTTGGTGATAAGAAAGTGTCTTGAAGTCAAGAAAAAGACTGATAAGAAGAGAAAAGTGACTCAAAAAGTGAAATTTGGAAAACGTACCTGTGTAGATTGTGTAGTTGCCACGTCGTCATTAGGGTAGTAGTCATAGTCGATGGGTTCTTCGGCTGAAAACGCATTATTTTGAAGGGAAAGGGGACGCTAGAACTTTTCTGATAGCATTTTTGAGCCCGCAAAGTCTCGAAAAAGCTCCAAATCTGTTGTTTTGTAGTGCGATTTCTCAAGATTACAGAATGTTAGATTCTTTGAATTTTTTGGATTTTTTGACTCTAGATACAAACACAAAGATCTTGACTTTGTAAACCTCGGATTCCCAAAATCCAAACTCACTAGTAGTCGCCTTGAACATCTCCTTCGTTGGAATTGGTGGAGGTGGTGGTGGCGGCGGGGTGTAGAATCCATAGTTTTGACCGTTTTGATTTGGGTTTTGGACTTGGTTTTGGTATTGATACTGGTATTGATGATTCTGAAAACAAGTGGAAAGTTAGATTAGTGAGATTCGCCGAGATTTGTTTCAGTATTTTTTACCTGATAGTTTTGCTGCTGATTTTGAGGTGGTTGTTGGTGTTGTTGATGGTAAATTTGAGGATTTTGAGGATTCTGATTATAAAATTGTCCTGTATTCCCTTGATTCTGGGGATTCTGCTGATTTTGCGGCTGATACTGTTGATAATAAGTGTTTTGCTGTTGATTCTGGTATTGTTGTTGAGGTATTTGGGGTGTTTGCGGACTTCTGGATCTACTGTACTCCTTCCTTTCATGCTCTTTCAAATAGGCATTCACTTTTTTTGAAGTTCCCTCTAATCCTCCACGTGGATTTGGATTCCCAGGATTTCCAATGTTTCCTTGAGCATTTCCTGAAATCCCGGGATTTCTGCACTTTCCACATTTCGAATTTGCATTGTCTAGAGCTTGAAGGACTGTTGAAGAAGAGGTAACATCGGAATTTGGCCAAGACAATGTTTCAGTGACTTTTCCGCATCTAAAACTCCTGTTTTATACTTGAAAAACAGATTTTGGAAGCTTACGAATCCAAAATCATAGCGTCAAAGTTTGCAGCTTGATATCTAGGCCAACCTTCACCGGCACGGTCGATTTGAAGGTTGGGGAACTGAAAAATGGGGTTTTTCTGGTTTCTGGATCATTTTTCTTGAAGTTTAATGGTAAAAACAGATAGAAAAGGAAATTTGGAGTCTAGAAATAGTAAATTCGACCAAGATTATTGAGTTTTTCAGCTAAAATTTTCAGATTTTGTGTGTTTTGGCAGAAAATTACAAAAATGGGTAGTTCGAAATGACAAACTCAATGATCCTGGTCGAATCAACTATTTATAGGCTTCCAATTTTTTGTTCTATTCGTTTTCGTTAGGAAAATGCAAGAAAATTGGTCCAGAAACAAAAAAAATTACTAAAAGTGGTACTCAACGGGTCTCGCCACGAAATCAGTTTTTTGGTGTTTTCTTGTTTCTGGGCTGATTTTTTTGAATTTTTGAAAGTGAAAACGGATAGAAAAGCAAATTTGAAGCCTAGAAGTAGTTCATTCGACCAGAATGATTGAGTTTTTCAATTTTTTACAGCAAATTTTTGGATTTCGTGTTCTTGGTAGAAAATTAGAAAAATGGGTAAATTGCAACGGAAAAATTTTTTTTTCGATCGAATTGATCATGTCTAGGTTTAAAATTTTTTGTTCTATCCATTTTCATTAAGAAAAATGCAAAAAAATCAGTTCAAAATCGAGAAAACATCAGAAAACTGATTTCGCTTTGAGACCCGCCCAGTGCATTTTTTTTCAATGCATTTTTCTCAGCCTAGAAATTTTTTTTATTTCATTTTCCATGACTTGCCGCTGTAGAAGTCCTTGAAATTATGTGATTTGACTCAAAATCCGGAGCCACCACTATAATCCTAAAGTTCCTTTGACTCGCAATGTCGTTCAATCTGAAAACATCAAGTTTAGCATTGTAACCTTCAAAAAACTTCAAAAAACAGGTGGTTTTTTGTCTGGACCTACCGTCTCAAATAGGCATAACAATTTGCACATTGTAATGGTCCAAAAACCACTAAACTCGGCCCACCACCACCATTTCTTGTCACGTCATTGGAACCACGAAATGTGATAGAAGGAGCCGAGGAGCAGACCGGGTGGGGTAATGGGGCTGTGATGGGTGGCAGGATGTGGGAGAGAAACAAAAGAAGAAAGAACATTTCTGGAAGAAAATATAGTTTTTAGGTTATACTGAACTTATTCTTTATCCTCTTTATCTTATCAACCAAAAAAACAACAAAAGAAGAAAGATCGAAAAATGAAGAAAAATGTGAAAACTCGTCGAAGCAATGCTCCCTTGGATCATCTGGCAGGGCCAATGGAGACGGGGGTCGGGAACACCTGTCGTTTTCGATTCCGGAGAGGCGTCCCAGTGTAAAGTGAAACGGGCCAGGGAGCAGTGAGTAAAAGAGCACATTTCGACGAGGAAGCACGACACGACTGGATTTTTGAAATTCTTCTTTGAAATTCCCCGGTTTTTTTCTTGAAGTTTGAGGTTTGTGTTCTTGTTTTTATGAATTTGACGTATATCAGCTGCTGGGATGTTGTTTTTTGATTTTGCTGTTTGACCCAAATTTAATGTTTTTTTTAAACATTTTTGCATTGGAGCGCAGTTCCATCGGCCAATTTTTGGAGATAAATTTTTTTTTTGATAAAATTGGTTTTTATTTCTATTTTTACAAAAGTTTTCTAATTTTTAAAACTGTATACACGCGTGTTCTGAAGGTGTCAAACGATGCGGATGGTCAATTTCGCGGTGGGACCCAAAATGAAAAAATTCGAAAAAAAAAAATTTCCGAAAAATGTTTTTTTTGTCAAGGAACGAATGTTTTTTCTAGAGTTTTGGTAAACTTTAAAATTGCAAAAACCTTATTTCTAAAGTTCCTAACGCTGAAATTCTCTATTTCGTGGCGGAACCCAAAATGAAAAATTTCGAAAAAAATTTCAGAATCAGAGTTTTTTTTTCAATAATATGTTTTTCCCAGAGTATTGCAACTGTGAAAACTTTAAAAACTTTTTATCTAAAGTTTCTACGACAAAAAACTCGACTTTGTAACAAGACCGAAAAAAATTTTCGAAAAAAAAATTTTTTTTTTCAAATTTTTTTTTCGAATTTTTCGAAAAAATAAGAACACATTTTTATGAGTCAAAACTCTTTATTTTTATTCAAATGAATTGCCCGTTGATATCCTTCATTGACCCGTTTTACACAATAATCCAATTTCGAAATTAGCATTTTCTCCGGTGATTTTGATTTTTTCTCGATTTTTCCATTTTCGTTTTTCTCTAATTTTCTCCGTTTAAAAATTGATTTCCATCTCAAATTATTTCCAGAAGTTTCCACTTTTAAAAACCCATAACCAATATTGAATTGATATCCAAAAATGCAAAAAATGCCGAGAAAGATGCAAGTGAAAGAGAATGGAATCATGAGGAGAGACGTGGCAAATGGAAGGGAAGATATGAATTTGGAGACAAAGATTCCAAATGATTCGCCAAACTGCAAAAATTCAAATAAAAAAAAATTTTGAAAAAAAATTTTTTTTTTTTGAAAATTAAAAAAAAATTTTTTTTTTTTTTAAATTTTTTTTAATTTACCACAGAAGCCGTTAGCACTATTATCCTTCCTAGAAGACTAAACGGTACAGTAACCGGGTTTACATGCCATTTCCAATGCTCACTGGCCGGTTTCCCGAATAGCCATCGTTGGAATTGGTTGGAGAGGGTGTCTGGAAAAAATGGGATTTTTTTTGAAATTTTGAAGTGGGATTCTTTTTTCAGCTTCTAAACTTTTAAATTAACATACATTTTTCTAACAAACTTTTAAAAATCATTGTGAGACCCAAAATTCCAAATTTCTGGATTTTGGTGGTGGGACCCAAAATTTAAAAAAAATTTCAAAAATTCCATTTTTTTTAATTATTTTTTCAAGATTCAGATTCTGGTTGTTATAAACATTTTTAGACCGGTTACAGATGTCGAAAAAACGCTGCAAAACCCAGATTCTAATTTTTAGGATTTTCGTGGTGGGACCCATTTTTGAAATTTAAAAAAAAAAAAAAAAGGTTTTTCAATTTTTTTTCCAAATTGATAATAGAATTTTAGTTTTTTGCACTGTAATTGCTTTGTTTTTGTCGCAGAAACCCAAAATTCAAAAATTCGAAAAAAACGCTTCGAGACCCAAAATTCAAAACTTTCCAAAATTTTCATTTTTTTTGTTTCAGCTGTTCGTATTTTTTCCTATTCCTTTTCTACATTTTTGAGTATGACCAATTAACCAGAACGCAAAAAATTCGCTTCGAAATCCAAAAAATCCAAATTTTCAATTTCAGTGTCGAGACCCAAAATAATTTTTTTTTTCGAAAATTCCAATTTTCTCCTGATTTTCTGGATCTTTGCTGCGAGATTCTGTACCTAATCTCTATGTTTTCAAAAATAAACTGAAAATTCAAAATTTCAAAAAAATCGCTTCAAGACCCAAACTTCCAAATTTTCATTTTTCGTGGCGAGACCCATTTTCTAATTTTTTTGCAATAAAAAACTCACCATCTTTCCACGTGTACTCCTCCTTTATCAAAATCGCTTCGAATAATATTACCCTAAAAATTTTTTAAAATTGAATTTTTTTTCAAAAAATTAATTTTTTTTTCAATTTTTCCAAAACCCACATCGTAACCAAAAACGCTCCGAAAATTGCAAAACCCTCATTCTGTGTCCAATAAATACTGATAAGCTCTCGTGATAAAATGAAAATTCCTAGGAGTAAAAGAAGCCAAGAAGAGTAGAAAATTAGGTCGAGGAGCATCTAAAAATCGAAAATTATATCTAAAGTTTTTTTTTAAAATTCCTAAACAAATACGCGGGGAATTCATTGATTCAAAACGTACATATACACAAAAAATCGGGCCAATTGGGGAAATTGGAACGGGAAATTGAAATTGATAATAAATAAATAAAACTTATGCGAAAAACACCGAAAATATGGGGGGAAAATCGGGAATGATAGGAAAATTGGGAAAAGTGAACCGAAATAGGGGAAACAGGAGAAATTGGGTCTACAGGGACGCTTATTGATTTTCGTTGCGCGACCCGGGACGAGATGGAACCGATGGTTGACGGATTCGGTTGGTGGATGGTGGACGAGCAATGTTCGAAGAAGTGGTCGTTGGACGGACGATTCCGGTTGTTGGGGTGGCTGGAAAGAGGATTTTTAGGGTTTTTGGGTTTAGGGTTATTCAAAAATATGAGGAAAAAAATTTTTCGAAAATTTCGAAAAAAAATTTTTTTTTTGAAACTTTTGAAAATTTTTTTGTTTTTAATTTCAAATTTTTTTTAAAGAGGAATCTGCGCTAACAACTTTTATTGATCATTTCTGATTTTTGAAATTGAGAAAAAAGCAGATAAATTTAGAAAAAAAACGCTAAAAAATCAGAGTTGATGGGTCTCACCACGAAATCAGGTTCTCGGTGTTTTCTGGTTCTGGACAGGATTTTTTGGATTTTTCTGTGACAAACTGATTGAAATAGGGATTGGTGAACCTATTTACAATTGATTTGTTTAGAATTTTTGAAAAAAAATGAAAAAAAAAATTTCGAAATTTTTTTCAAATTTCCAAAAAAAATTCAATTTTCAGGTAACTTTTTTTCATTTTTTCGGTCATTTTCTCTGGATCTTTTCACAAAAACAAATAGAAAAGTAGATTTTGAAGCCTAGAAACAGTCAATTTGATTAGAATCCTTTAGTTTTTCATAAGAAAATTTTAAAATCCCGTGTTTTTGGCAGAAAAATCAAAAAAAAAATTGTGATTCGCTATGAAAAACGAACAAGTCTTGGTCAAATTGCCTGTTTCTAGACCCTAAATCCCCTTTTCTGTCTAATTTTTCCAATTTTTGAGCCAAAACCCTTACCAATTCTGCTCCTCGGCGCCACAATTCCACTGACAACTCCTGCTTGTGTCGGTCTTGCAACTCCAACTGGTCGTTGTCCTGGAATCGGAATCGATCCGTTTCTGACGACATTCGGAGCAATCGGAGTGACACGAGCCGTCGGGCCGACACGGCTGATGGTGGAGGAAGAAGTGGAGGAAGAAGTCGATGGACGAGGGGCGGGGCCTGAAAAACATGTATCAAAAAATCGTATCAAAATATAAAAATTTTGTGGATTTTTCTTCAATTTTTTTTAAAATAAAATTCGGTTGAAAACCGTTTCAAAAACCTCAATTTTCGTCGTTTTTCATTAAAAAATGTACCAAATTTCAAAAACTCACCTCTCGAACTTGGTCTAGAACTCGGTCTCGAAGCGGGTCTGGAAGTCGTTGGAACTTGTGCCGAAACCTGCTTGACCACCGGTTTCACCGCAATCTTTGGCTTATTGGCTCCGAAATTTGGTGCGGGTCTCGCAACGAACGGTCTCGGTCCGGATGTCGACGATATCGGGGCAATTGCAGCTGTTCTTGGTGCAGGAGACACGGCTCTTCTTGGCGCTGAAGGCGGAGCTTGTGGAGCAACTCTTCTGACGGCGGAAGTTGCTGAAGACGTTCTGGAGGAAGTGCTCTGCATCGGACGGGCGGTTCCAGTGGGTTTTGAAGCGGGTTTTCGAGATGTAGAGGATCCGGAAGGTCCTGATGGTCCAGAAGACGTCGAAGCAGGCGCAGAAGCTCCCAATTTGTAGTGCTTTGCCAATCTCATCATCTCTGCGGTCGCCGACTTTCCAAACTCCTTCTCGAGCTCTTCGATTATTGTTGGGATCTGAAAATTTTTTAAAATTTTTTTAAAACTAAAAATAATTGATTTATTCGAAAAAAAATTTGAAATTTTTGAAAAAAAAATTTCAAAAATTTTTGTTGCATTTTTTACAAATTTTTTTCAAAGTTTTTGTTGATTTTTTTATGTTTTAGCTCATTTTTTTTAGATTTTTTAATAAAATTCAATAGAAAAAAGGATTTGAAGTCAAGAACAATTGATTTATTCCAAAAAATTTTGGATTTTTGAAAAAAAAATTTCCAAAATTTTTTTGTTGCAATTTTTTTACAAAATTTTTTTTCAAATTTCAGCTTTCCCAGTTTTAGAGTTAATTTTCGCTAGATTCTTTGAAAAAAACAAATGATAAACAGGATTTAGAGCCTTCATCAATTGATTTCCTCAAAATTTCTCTTTTTGAAAAAAAAATTTCAAAATGTTTTTTTCTTTTTTCAGTTTTTTCAAAATTTTCTCTAGATTTTTTTTTTCATAAAATCTTATAGGAAAAAGGATTTGAAATCCGATTTTATCAATAAATTTCAAGAAAATCGGCTCAGAAACGAGAAAAAACCGAAAAACGTTTTTTTCCGATTTTTATTTTCAATTTTTCAAAATCCTCACCTTTTCACTCTTCAATTTGTCCTCATACACATCCGACATCAATCTCTTCGCAATACCCTCTCCAAGACACTTCTGAACACCCGCCACGACTCGAATTGCAGCCTCACGAACATCCTTATCAGCATCATTTGTAGTTTTTTGAATGATTTCTGCGAGTTGCTTCACCGCGTCTTTTTCCATGGTGGATTGATCGGTTTTCGAGAAGAATCGAGCGAGGAAAAGAGCGGTTTGTTGACGGGTTTGTGGGTTTTTAGAGGCGAGAGCAGTTGAGATGGCTTCCGAGTAGGTCGAGAGGGGGGTCTGGAAGATTTTGGATGAAATTTCAATTTGGAAAAGTGGTTTCTATGCCATTTTCCATAGGAATTCGTAATTTTTTGATAAAATTCCATGAGTTTTTGGTCAAAATTGATCGGAAAATTGAGATTTTTGAGTTATTTTTTATTGCAAATGGAGATTTTTAGGTGATTTGGAAACATTGTTTCAAACTAATTTTTTGAAGGAATTCTTGATTTTTGTTTTCCGAAATTTCCTGGTTTTTTTCGGCTAAATTTCAGCAAAATTTTCAGTTTTCGTGTTTTTGGCAGAAAATTACGAAAATTGATAATTTGCAGTGAAAACTGACGAGTTTCGGTCAAATTTATCATTTCTAGTGTTCAAATATTGTTTTTTCTATCAGATTTTATCGAGAAAAAAAACCAGAAAAGTTGTCGAATGAACATTTTTTTTTTGAAAAAAATTTTTTTTTTCTCAAAATCGAATTTTTTTTGTGGTTTTTGAACAAATCATGATGAAATACTGATTTCGAAGTTAATTTCAATGAGAAACGGTTGTTTTTACGCGGATTTTCCATAAAAAAAAACAAGATTTTTTGTTCGAATTCCATAGAAATTTGAAATTTTTTTTGATTTTTTTTCCAATTTTGTAATTCTAATTTCGTAGAAAAACTCACTGTACTCGCCGCCGCATCACAATACTCATTCAACGCATCCCTCAACACCGCCTTTTTATCCTTCAACTTGTCAAAAACCACTGGAAACGCTCGAACAGCGAGACTAGCAAACTGGAATCGAGATTTCAATGCCAATCCAGTGAGACATTGAGCCGAAAGAGCCGCCACATTCACATTGACATCTTTCTCAATGATTTTGATCATTTGAATCGATATTTCCCTCGTTCTCTCGGATATCTCAATCCTTCCCGTCGCATCAATCTCCTTCTTCACAGCCTCTCCCCCGGCCACTCGTTCCTTCCAATTCTTATCAGCCAACTGGGTTTCTGCAGTCTTTTCGATCTTCTTTCCGATATCTTCTGCATCTAGAAGCTCCCATGGATCCAGAACCTCTTTCAATGGTCCTGTAACACTTTCTGATGTCTCTGAAGGTCCAGAACATTCAGCATCGCCTTTTTGAGCTCCACCGGCTTGATTCGGTCGCTCTGCAACTCGTTTCTTCCACTCTTCCAGAGCTTCCTGTTGGTATTGAGAGATCTTTTCCATTTTCGCGGCATCATTGGAGATTGGAGTAGTGAAAGCTGCTAGGGAGTCGCCCATAAGTCGACGAAGAGATCCAAGAGCTTGACAGGCTTTGTCACGAACAGAGACGTCGGATTCGGAAGCGGCCTGGAATGAAAATGGGTTGTAGGATAGAAAATTCTGGAGTCAAAATACTCAAATTTTGTGAAAAATAGCGGTTTCCCGTCATTTTCAGTTCAACAAAAGTGATTTTTCGGTCATTTTTCCGCTAAAAAACCGTTTTTCAGACCATTTTTTCTCAATTTCTTCGAAAATTTCTCACCTTGACAATCAACGGAGCCACCGCCTTCACAAACGGCACATCTGGCGCGTCCCATCGAATAAAATAGGCGTAGAGAAACTGAAGAAGTGTCTGCTTGCTTTCCGGAGATGGAATCCCGAACCAGTCGATGATGTCTTTTTGGAGACGGTCTGGCGTGGTCGTATCAGAGAGAGCGGATACTGCAGCGAGGACGGCATCTCTGACATTCTTCTTCTTGTCCTTGGCTCGTTTGATCAGGAATGGAAGCACCTGGAAATTGGGAAGGTTTAGAAATTTTAGAATTGCAATTTTTGTAATTTTTAGATAAAAAAACGCAAGTTGAAAGATTTTCCGATGCAAAATTGAGATTGCTGTGAAATTGACCATTTTCAGATTCCGAATTCGTTTTGGTAAACCATATCATTTGCTTGAAAAGCACAAATTCCCTTGAAAATGGACATAGAATTCAGTTTTTCATCATGTTTCGTCAAGAAACCGCTGATTTTGCTGAAAATCGGCTGGAAAATCATGAAATTTGCTAGAAATATTACAATTTTTTTTGGAAATTGACTGAAAATCCACTTTTCAGATAGAAACAAAAACTTTGATTAAAAAAATTTTAGATTTCGTGTTTCTGGCCAAAAAGTTATAAAAATGGATGATTCGCAATGAAGAACTCTAAAAATCAGGTCAAATTGACTCTTTCTAGGTTCCAAAACTTCTTTTCCATTCGTTTTTATCACAAAAATTGAGAAAATCGATCATAAAACGAGAAAACACTCGAAAACAACATTTTCTAGATCATTTTTCTTACAAATCTTTCAATTTTTCAACATTTCCAAACCCTTACCATGCCAATAAACCCTGCAAACTTGTTCCTCAATCCCATCGCCAACAGTTCCACGGTTCGAACCGTCGTCGTCACCACCACAATATTCGATTCTCGATCCAAAATTTTGCGAATCTCGTCTAGAAGTTCTCCGTAAATCGTCATAGAAGTCGTCGCGAGTCTCGGATTCTGTTCGATCAGCTGATTAAAAGCCTCCAACGCCGCTTTTCTTTCACTCCATTTTCCGCCTTCAAACAGCAACTTTTTCTGGTCCGACGGCCATTTCGCCAGCACATCCACCTCGTCCAGAAACGACCATTCGTCCATTTTTGGTCTGAAAAAGGTTTTAAAAATTTCGAAATCACAAAAAATACACAGAAAACTAAGAAAAATCAATTAAAAAATCATATAAATAAATGGAAAATTCGAATAACGCATCTAGAGAAAAATCCTAAACATCGGGGGCATTTTTTCGGGTAACTTTTATGAGAAAATAACGAAAATTCCAACAAATTCACTCAAAATTATGAATTTACGAGCAGCGCAGAGCTTCAAAAAAGGAAGGAAGGCAATAAGCAAACATGGGGTGCAAACGGGGATAACGAGGGGGCGAGGGCTTACGAAAAATTTGGAAAAAAGCGGGGAGGGGAAAAAAGATCAGTGGTGTGTTTATAAAGAACCATTCGGTGGGGAAAGAGGAGATGCTGATTTTTAGAAGAAAAACGGGATAATTTGAAGGTGAAAAAAGAGCAAAAAGCAGAAAATCAAAGGAGAGGAATTATTGTGGCATCATTTCTTGTCTCTCGCCGCCTTGAGCCTTCTTTGTTCCAGAGACAATGTCGTCGATACGCAGAAGCATTACCTGGAAAATTAAAAGTTTGTAAAAAAAATAGAAAATTTTCGGAAAAAAATTTTTTTTTTGAAATTTTTTTTCAAACTATCTGTTCACTTTTCCCTGTTTTATAGTCAATTTTTCTAGACTTTTTAATAAAAACAATCAGAAAAAAGGATTTTGAGCTATGAAAACAGGAAATAAACTGGTAAAAAAAATTTTAATTTTTGAAAAAATTTTTTTTTTAATTTTTTGCATTCAGAATTTTTTTTTTCAACTTTTCTTCGTTTTATAGCAGAATTTCTTCAGATTTTTCGATGAAAACATATAGAAAAAAAGATTTGAAGCCTAGAAATAGTAAAATTGACCAGAATTATCTTGTTTTCGATGACAAATTTTCTGATTTTGGCAGAAAACTTACGAAAATGGGTCAAATTGACTAATTTCCAGCTCCAAATGCTCTTCTCTATGACATTTTTGAATCAAAATTTGAGAAAATCATCCCAAAAACTTACCGAAGTCTCAATAGCAGTCTTCAAGACCTGAAGTCTGACAGCCAACGGATCCCAGATCTGCAGTTTGTTCATGTCGACGAGCTCTCCACTCGATCCATCGACTCCGAACGTCCAGTTGTCAGCGGATTGAGCATGAATAGCACGCAACTCGGTCATCTTACGGATAGTAGACCCTCCGCAATTCTGGATCAAAGTACGTGGGATAACCTCAAGGGCCAGTCCGATCGCCTTGTACGGCCACTTCTTCACTCCGTCCATCTTGGCTCCTTGCTGCTCGATTTCACGGCTCAGCGCCATCTCGAGAGCTCCTCCTCCTGGAACGAGCTTCGGGTTGATCATCACGTTGCGGACGACGTGGAGGGAGTCTTGCAGATTGCGTTCTACCTGAAAACATGGGGAAAATGGATAAAAATCACAAAAATAGAGTACCTACCTCATTGATAACATCCTTGGAAGGTCCACGAAGCACGACAGTGCAAGCAGTGGTGGTCTCCGAAGTGACATAGGTGTAGTACTCGTCGGCGATCTTGACAACCTCGAAAAGCTGAGCCTGAGTTCCAACATCCTCATCCCTCAAATCCGAGGTGTCGTGGACGATTCTGGCTCCACAGACACGCGCCAATCTGTTGTTGTCGGTCTTCTTGAGACGACGAAGACACGTGATTCCGGCCTTGAGCAGGAAATGTTGAGCCAAATCAGAAATTCCCTTTTCGGTGAACACCAGATCCGGCTTGAGAGCAATGATCTCGTCGCACTGCTTACGAATCGCCTCCTCCTCTTGCTCCAGAATCGCCGAGATGTCCTCCTCGCGCATAATCTCCAAACTCGTCTGCGACTCTCCCTTCTTGTACTCAAGATTGCAGTCGAGAAGCACGATGCGGGGGTTTTCGATACGACGCTTCATCTTGGCGTGGAGGATGTCCTTGTTCAGAACGACTCCCTTGATGACTTGCGAGTCCTCGATGGTTGCTCCCGGGATCTTCTCGATGCGGCAGTATCTGAAACATGGGAACGTTGGATTAGGGAATTTTTGTACCGGAAGCTCAATTTTTGCTCAAAAAACAACACGTGAACCCTGAGCCCCGCCCCAGTAACTTTCACGTGATCCCTTGCCCTGATTAGATAAGATCTTGGTATAAAAGGAGGGAGAAAGGCTCAGTTCGTCAGTTTTCTCTCTTCTCGCAGCTCTGGATGGTCTGGTCGACGCGATGGTCTCGAAACGAAGGATGTAGCCGAAATGGACGCTTCGGGAGCCAGGATCCAAAACAGCTAAGTTCCCCAAGGTTTGCCCTAAGCTCTGGGTAGTCTAGAACCTTAGCAAACTCAGTTATAGTTAGTACTAGGTTAACGCATCGGGTGTATTCGGGTCTAGGCGGGCCGTAGCGTTGTTGGGCGTGGGAAAGCTACGTTGAAAGCTACACCGCCCCTCTCGCGAAAGCTTAGCGAAGGGGAGCAGGAGCATAGTACCACTGTCCATGCCGAGGCTATTTCGTTTACTATAAAGCCGAGGGGACGTCTGACTATGCCTCTGTTGGTAAGATAACTCTAAGCCAGTAAGGTAATCAATATTCAGCCTGTTTAGCACCGGTTGATCCCCGGTTGGATCAAGTTTGGATGGTTTTACGTGGAGAATGGACAGGGATCACGTGAAAAATCAATACTCTTCTTATTTCACATGAACACGTGGTCTTCGAACTCTTCAGAGGCACTGGTTGGTCGAAAAGGATCAAAAGAACTGATTCTGAGCCAGTAAGGTAATCAATATTCAGCCGTTTTAGCTTCTACAGCAGCTTCACCACTTCGATGCCTCATTTTCTGGTCCAGAACTCTCAGAACTCTTTTTTTTCATTGTTATTTTCCTACCTCTTGATATCAATCTCGCGGACTCCGGCCTTCTCGACTCTGATGGTCTTGACAGCCTCGATGGAGATGTTGACGGCCAGATCCATCCACTTGCTGATCATTTTGGTTCCGAGGCACGACTTGACGACAGTGGCAATCTCCTCGTCGTTGTTGATGTCGACATCTCTGGAGAACTTCTTCTCGGCCCACTGGACCATATCCTCGAGAGCCTCACGATAAGCGCGGATGATGAGAGTTGGGTGGGTCTTCTGCTCGAGGTACTTTTGAGCGTGAGCCATGACTTCTCCGGCGAGAATGATGACGGAGGTGGTTCCGTCGCCGGTCTCCTCGTCCTGGGTGCGGGCGATTTCGATCATGCTCTTCGCCGCTGGGTGTTTCACGGTGATTTCTCTGAAAATTTTTATGTTTTGAACGAATTCTCAAGATTTCCGAGCTTCTTTCTAACCTCAAAATGGCATTTCCGTCGTTGGTCATCACAATACCACCCATTGGGTCCATGAGCATCTTGAGCATAGCGCGTGGTCCCAAACTCGTGCGGATCACATCGGCGATCGTCTGGAATTTGAAACTTAAGTCCAAAGTGCTCAATTTTTTATTAAAAACTTACCTTGCAAGCGTTGATGTTTCCGATTTGGACCTGGTGGCCGCTCTCGCGCTTGGTACCCTGGCTGAGCACAATGATGGGCTGTTGACTCGCTCCACGCATCATCTTGGCGACTGGAAATGAAAAATTAGAGGATTAGACAAGAAAGTGGGGAAAATATGCGAGAAAGTTGGGAAACTGGAAAAATGAGCGACTTTTGCACAAAACCGACTCATTTTACACAATTTACCATTAGAATACGAAAAAAATGAAGAATGATAAGCGAAATGACAGCGAAAACCAGAACTAGCGGAAAATTTCTGGAAATTTCTGAGAAATCAACGAAAAACAGCGAAATTCTGTCATTTTTATCAATTTTGACGCCCAAATACATGTTCCAGCATGTTTTTCAGTCAAAAATACGTCTAAAACACTGTAAAAATTCGAAAATTCATGGAAAATTCACAGAATCCGTCGGAAAGTTCGGAGCAGAGGGCGGGGAGACGATTTGAAGAGTCTTCCAGTTCTTTTGAACGCTTTCGTGGCGAGACCCCAAGCCAAATTTGAATTCCAATCGTTCCTGGATGGTTTTTCACAAACTCAACGTTTGAAATAAAAAGGTCGAACTGTTTTATGTCATTTTCAGGAGTTTCAGAATTTTTTACAGCCTCTAAATGCTCCAAAACATCATCTAAAAATTGTCAAAAACTACGGTCGCACTCGTTTCAACTGTGTCATTTTTCCGCCACACAGAAATTTCGAGGCCGCCACGTCCAGCCAATCAGCGATGGCTCCGCCTATTTTGCAAAAGTGCCGCAGGGTTTTTCCAGAATTTTCGAACTATGTTTCATTGGATTTTTGCGATGACTTCAATTAAAAAATGTTGATTTTGTTAATAATTAAACTGAAATATTTATTTGCAATGTTTATTTTCAACTTTCCTAGTATTTATCATCAAGCATCAGCTAAAATCGAGGTGAAATTGCAAATGGGCGTGGCTTAAAGCTTCGTGGCATGGCCGAAGAAATCCTAGGCCATCGAGTGTCATTGCGCCGCGCGGCGCGATTTCAGCTTCTGTTCCACCTGAAATTCCACGAATTCACCAGAAATTCGTGATTTTTTGTAAATTTCTAGTAAAATATCCATAGAAAAGGGTGCAGAGATCTCAAAAAACATGCAGAATAATCGAAATTATGGTGAGTTTATCGATTTTTCCATGAAAATTCAAGTTGTATCATATTTCAGGGTACAATCGATATCAGCAGTCGCCAACGTCTTCCAGAGTGAGTTTTTAATCATGTTTCGATGCTATTTTTATGATTTTGATGAGATTATTGATGATTTGGCTTTAGAACGATTGGAACCGCGACACAAACTGGTCCGCGCCTGATGAGTCATGGAGGGAGTAAGTTTCGCGAAATTCCGAACAAAACTAATAAATTTTCAAAGTTTTAGCGCGGAAAGACAAGCAAGAGGGGACATAGCGTCACCGCTGCCTTACGACACTTGGAAACAACGGAATCCGGATCCTCCACGACGGAATGAGCCAGATTTTCGAAATGGCGGGAATTTTCAGTATGGAAGAGGTAAATTTCCAAATTTTTTGGACAATCCTACTCGAAACATATGGAAAATTGATTAAGATCGCGCTCCGAACACTGTCGACGAGCAATTTCTTGTCAGAATGGGCGCGAAACGACTGAACAATGGGAATCTGGTGGATCGTGATGGGTATACATTGCGAACAAGGGATCCAGAATGTTCCGCACCTTCACCGCCAAGTTTCAACCCGAGAACTCAATTTCGCAAGGAAAAATCGCCAGAACTTGGGGTTCTCTCGCCAGAGGAGTTGGATAAGGTAATTCGTGATTCGAAGCTCAAAATAACGAAAGAACAAGTTTTTAGAGAGCCAAACAACAAATACAGATGATGAAGAAGATGGAGAAGGACGAGGAGAGAAAGAAGAGACGCCGGATGAAAGAAGAAGCCGAGGGGCAGGATGAATATGAAGAAGTGACTCCAGAGACAGTCAGAGAGGCTCCGAAGGTTCAAAGTCCTCCGAATTTTCTTCAAAAACCGACTCAAGAGTCTCCGAAGCCCCGGAAATTCACGCCGATGGTGACCACACCGAAAGTGTCAACAACGGATGATAAATGGTACAGTGAGTACAAGAAACGAGTGGAAGAGCTCAAGGAGCAGGTTTACAAGTCACCAGCTCAACCATCCACCTCTACCGGCTATTCCTCTCCAACTGGCTACTTCTTCCCATCAGTTCCATCCGGATCAATGACTCCACAACGTCCCCAGAAACCGCCTCAAATGGATCTTCCACCTCCTGGAATCATCCCCGATTCGTATTTCCCCACGAGACGCCCCGAGATACCACCGTACCAGCCACCAGAGAATTTGGGGAATATAGATGCGTTTGGAGTGAGAATCGGGTCGAAACCTGTTGTGGTGAGTTATGAAGAATAGAGCCTTTCAAAAAATCTACTTTTTCAGGTCGAAGACTCATCGGATTCCGAAGAAGACGAAGCACTTACCAAACTTCGCGATATCATCAAAAACTATGGAAACGGACGGACCTAATTGAGATAAAAATGCCAATTTTATAGCATTCCTTGACTTTTTACCGCTTCATTCCTGGCTATTTTTTATTTATTGAGAAAAAAAAAGATTGGTTTTATCTATTTTCCCCCTTTTTTTTCGAATTTTTTGAAACTTTTGGCGTTTGAATCGCGATTTTTACCTTTTTTTTTTATGCTATTACCTAATGCTTTTTGTAAAATTCTAAATTTTTCCGAATTTCTTATTTTAGATGCCGCGCAGTGAAGACGAGGTTGGACTCAAAATCGACAGATGCTTCGCTGATTCGTTGCTCAAAGTCACCGGCGGTGTCGCTATCGGAATTGTGGCCAGTGTCGCGTTTTTCAAGGTTCGGATTTTCGTTTGAAAATTTGAAAAGTTCGCAAAAAAAATTTCTGAAAAAAAAGAAAATTTTCAAAAATTTTTTTTTCGAATTTTCAAAACGTTTTCTGAATCTCAAACCGTTTTGCAATCAATCTAAAATTAATTTCGAATTTTCTATAATCCAAATTCCAATCATGTACCCTCGATCAGTGTGGTTCGGGAAAAAAATCTTTAAAAAAAAATCCAGACATTTTTTTTTTCAATTTTCGAATTTTTTTTTAAAATTTCAGCTTTCTAACCCCGAAACCATTTGAAAGTCAGTTCCTAATTTTTTCAAACTCAATTTCCTATCGTGCAAAGCCGCTCGAGGCTCAAAAATTCAAAAAAAATCAAAAAACTTGATAAAAATATTCGAAATTTTTTTCAAGAATTTTCTGAAAAGTTTTGAATTTTCTAAACGACTTCAAATTATCTCAAAATCATTTTTAAACTCCCAAAACTCTAAATTCATATTTTTCAAAGCAGCTCGTGGCCCAAAAATCACAAAGTTCCGAAATTAAAAAAAAAAAAAATTTTTTCAAGAAATTTTTTTTCAAAAATCAGGTTTGCAAATTGTCTATTCATTTTCCTCAACCCTTAGAATATCAATTTCCGAATTCTGAAAACTCAAATTCCCATCTTTCAGAGCCGCTCGTGGCCAGTGTGGTTCGGATCAGGCGTGGGCCTCGGCACCGGATGGTCGAACTGTCGTCACGACTTCGCTTCGCCATACCTCCTGCACGGAAAGAAGGTTCCAGCTGGACAGGACACCAACGGCAAGCCCGCCTACAACATTGTCACCGAGAAACAGTGATTCTCGAGTCCCCTGCCACGAACGTCTTCTTCTATCAACTTTCTCCAAAAACCCGTTTAAATCGAGTATTTTTATCTAGTAGGATGATAATTTGAGTGTTTTTTTGAGTAAAAACCCATTAAATATGTGAAAACGTTTATTTAGTTTAATTGTAAAGCATTTTAGAATTAAAATTAGGGTTTTTTAAAAATTAGGCAAGAATTCAGAGTCGTTTCACTTTGATTGCATGGTCCCCAATTGCATTCAGAGCCGCCAGCATTTCATCTCCTGTATTTTTTATTTTTCTCTCGATTTCAGGGATTTAGAAGGACTACAGTAATCCTTACCAGTCGCCCGAATATAACTTGGAGGCAAATTGAAAGCGAAGCTGTCTGGATTGTCAGTAGGACGAAGTTCCACTCCGTAGATGTAGGGAACACCGATATGCTGCATGTAGTCGATGCTTGTGCCGGAGGCGGGGTCTGGAAAAATTGAAAGTAGAAAAAAATAGAAATAGTCAAAAAATTGAAAAAAAATATTTTTTTTGAAAATTTGAAAAAAAAATTTTTTTTTTCGAAATTTTTGAAAATTTTTTTTTATTCAAAACGCTGTAATTTTTGTATTGAAATAAATTGCGGGATTTAGAAAAAACAGAAATGTAAAAAAATAATTGAGTTTTTATACTGTGCTTCCAATGAAACAGGAAAAAAAAATTGAAAAAAATGTTTTTTTTTTGAAAATTTGAAAAAAAAAAATTTTTTCCAAAAATTTATTTTCAAAATTTCGAATTTTTTTAGAGCAAATCAATGATAAGAGGGTTGAAAATCTTTAATTCTACCGGGTTTCCACAGAAAAATTTACTGAAAATTGAAGAATAAAATTTTTTTACAAAAAATGTGAAATCTTTTTTTTGAAAATTTGAAAAAAAAGTTAGAAATTTTTTTCTTCAAAACTTGAATTTTTTTGAGCAAATCAATGATAAGAGGGTTAGCAATTTCTAATTTGACTGTTTTTAACAAAAATCCAAAAAAAAATGGAATGGAAAAAATTAAATTCAACAAAAAAAGAAAAATTTCAAAAAAAAAAAGTTTCAAAAATTTTTTAGACATTTTTTTTTATTCCAACTCACACATCATTTCCGAGATAGTTCCGTAGCTATAAGACACGCCAGTAGCATTTTTAATAGCCAACGCGGCTTCCCGGGCAGCGCTTTGCTAAAAAAACAAAAAAAATTAGGATTACTGTAGGCTTGAAATTAGACTCACCTGATCCTGATAATTATCAGTTCTCTCATTTGTATAGCCCCAAGGGGACAGGAGCAATTGACCGTAGGAGTGGAGACTGACATAAACCATTGGGTTCAAGATATCCCACGTGAAAAAGTCCTTGAGACCTGGAAAATTGGTTACTGTATTTTGAATTGAAATCGGGTTTTTGGTGTTTTCTCGTTTCTGATCAGATTTTCTAAGGTTTGAGTGTTAAAAACGGAAAGAAAATGAAATTCGAAGCCTAGAGATGCTCAATTTGATCAGAATTTTTGAATTTTCAGAACAAATTTTCAGATATCGTGTTTTTGACGATTTTTGAAAAATTTACAAAAATGGGCAATTCGCTATGAAAAACTTAGTAATTCTGGTCAAATTAACTATTTCTAGGTTTCAAATTTTCTTTCCTATTCGATTTCACCACAAAAACTCGAAAAAAATGGTCCAAAACCCAGAAAACAACCAAAAAACCGATTTCGTGGTGAGACCCATCAAATCATACCTTGAATCTCTGGCTCGGAATACGGATGACTTCCCATGTAGATATTAGAGCACGGTGTCCTGTTGGCTCCAGCTTCTCCTGAAACCAGAAAACACAAGTTTTTAGTCATTTGGATTACTGTAGGCATCCTACAGTAACCGGGGTTACTGTACCCCATCGATATCCCCAGTTTCGATTTGCATCTGCTCCAACACACCAACGATTGATTGTGATGTTTTTGGAACGTGTTTTTCGCCACAGACGGTCCTGGAATAAGGGATTTGAGGAGTTTGGGGGATTACTGTAGCTTTCAGAATAGCTACAGTAACCTGGAAATCGAGTTTTTGCTGTTTTCTTGTTTTTTGGACCTACTTTTTTGAAATTTTTCTAATAAAAACGGATAGAAAAAATAATTTGGAACCTAGAAATAGTTCATTTGACCAGAATTATTGAGTTTTTCATTGCGATTTACTCATTTTTGTAATTTTTCCAAAAATTTAGCCAAAAACACGAAAACTGAAAATTTTATCTGAAAAACTGAACAGTTTTGGTTGAACCAACTATCAATCGGTTTCAAATTATCTATTCTATCCGAATTCATCAAAAAAATTTGAAAAGGTCGGTTGAAAATCGAAAAAACAGCAAAAAACCGATTTCGTGGCGAGACCCGCCGAGGGCCACTTCGCGTTTCCGCAGTAATATGTAGATCGGTCTCCGCACGACTCACCGATGTCCTACTGTACTCATAACCATCAGGATTGACTTGCGGGATGATATACCAATCAAACTTGTCCAGATTCCCAGTAACACGTGGATTCGTTCCATACTCTGACACGATTTTCTTCATCATGAACAACGCGACAGCTGGCGCGATCCATTCTCGAGCGTGTACCCCGGCATCGACGATTATAGACGGCTTTCCCTTGATGCTCTTGTTTGGAGGATGGATCTAGGATGGTTGATTTTCTAGGATTTGAGTCCCTAGACTTACCTTGACTCCATAAACCGATCGTCCTTCTGAGGAATTCGCAACTTTTACCATTTCCACCATGTCGGATTTTTGTTGGGCGAGCAGGGTCATGAAGCGGACCATCTGAAAACGGGTATTGTGAATTGATAGAAAATAAAATGGAGAGCAAATTTGCAATTGATAACTTTTAGATAGCTTTTCTGGTTTTTGAGTTATGAGGGAAAGTGTGGGGTGACACAGTACTTGAGCTAGGGAGATATGGATAGCCATTTGACTTTGAAGCGCTGTATCTCAAAAACGGTCAGAGCGATTGAAAAGTGATCAACTAGTAATTTGTAGCTGATAAAGTTGTCTGTCTAATGATATAAAACATATAAAATAATATTTACAACCAAAAAAGTTATGCTAGTTCAAAACTACCAGTCTTAACCGAATACCTAGTACAAAACTAGCCCTCTCGCCTTCAATTGCTAATATCTCCTTTCCTATCAAAGATATAAAAAAGCAGTTAACTGTAACCTTAATCTACACAAAATTTTACATTTAACAAAATTTAGAAACTTCAAAAAACACCAAGCTGAGACTGCAAAGAGCCCCCCGGAACAAAGCGCCATCTGTGAGCAAGTGCCGGGATGCTAGGGTAGAGTGTTTGGCTTTGAAGCGCTATATCTCAAAAACGGCTGAAACTAGTAAAAAGTAGTCAACTAATAATTTGTAAATGATAAGATTGTCTATCTATTGATATAAAGCATGTCAAATAATCTTTACAGCCAAAAAACTTATGCTAGGTCAAAGTTACCCGTCCAATTCTAGTAACCCTCCTCTTTTCAAACCCCAATTTCTCCTCCCCTATTAGAAATATCTATCAAACACAAAATTACGCATTATAATAATAATAATACTGTAACTATTCAAACACTCACATCATCATAAGAATGATACATATTCGCATCAAATTCGTTCCAAGTTTTCATCTCATTCACATTCCTCTTTCGTCTTATGGTATTCCGGATCATGGCGTGTCTTTCGGCGTTTATTTGGCTAAAACTGGAAATTTTCAGCAATCTAGAAAGTCTACAGTACCTCTGAATATCCCTTTCGAGCATTTTCAGCGACTTTAGCTCTTCAGAAGTCAGTAAACTCTTGAACTTCTCTAGGAACTCCGGTGCCACAAGAATGTCAGCATAGGGGTTTGACTTTGAGGGCTCTGCCCAGACGTCTAAAAGCAGTCGGGCCTTGTTAGTGGTCTAAAAAGGGTTACTGTAGGCTTTTGGAATCCTTCTAGGCCAAAAAAACCTCATCCAACTCCACATCAAAGCTCTCCAACTTCTCCATAGTACTCGCCGAGGTGTCCACTTTGAATCGGTGTAAAGTGTACCTTAACTTTGAAATTGGGGGGTTTTTGTCTTTTTAGGGTGTTTTTAAGGTATCGTACCCGCTATAATCAGCTTGTTTATCATCACCGGATTGGCTAATGACGTGGCAATTAGACATGGCGAATAGGAGGAACACAAGTTGAAGTCGCCACGTCATGGCTACCTGAAAGTTGGCAAAAATTGGTCAAAAAAGGTGAAAAAGCGGTCAGAAAGCAGTCAAATTACAGGAAAATTTAAAAATTTCAAAGAAAACAGCTCAAAAACCATGATCTTTAACTTGTCCGACAACCATCATCTGTCTCAGGGACACTTGATCCCGGGAAGACATCCGAGAACTTTACACAAAATGACAGAGCGGATTTTGGGTTTGACATCATAGATAGATAGTTGGGGTTGTTGTAGCTTGATAGAAAATAGAATGAAGTTTAAGATTGTAGTTGACAAGTTTTTGATAGGTTTTCTGGTTTTTGAGTTATAGAGGGAAATGTGGGGTAACACAGTGCTTTAGCTTTATGGTAGGTTGACTTTGATGCGCTATATCTTAAAAACGGTTGAAGCTAGTAAACAATTGACAACTAATAATTTGTAGCAAATAACATCAGCTATCTATTGATATAAAACATGTCAAATTACCTTGAAATTAAAAAAAGTTATGCTAGATCAAATATACCGCCCCTATCCTATCACCAAGTACAAAACGACCCCCCTCCCCCTTCAATTGCTAATATCTCTATCCTAATGCAAGATTTCAAAAAACAGTCAAATGTAACTTTAATTTACGCAAAATTTCTCATCTAACAAAACCCGGAAACTCCGAGAAACACAAAGTTGAGACTGCGAAAAGCCCCGGAACAAAGCGCCATCTGTGAGCAATTTGTGGGTCTCCTCTCTCTTCAACAGAAGGTCGGGCCATATGTTTATTATGAAATCTTTTGATTCTCTTCAATTCCTCAAGTGTTTAGAACATGGAATTTTAGAGATTAAGACGGGAATTTGATTATTTATTAGAGAAAATTGGAAATTAGAGAAAGACAAAGACAAAAGAAAATGGACGGGTTCAAGGTTCAAATTGAACTTTTGAATTCCTTGTAAAAATTGGCTTTTTATGAACAAAAACTCATTCAATTCTATCATTTTGGGACAAAACCAACTCTTAAGAACCTTTCCAGACCACAATAACCTCCTCAAAATGACACATTCTTTCAGTCTTCACCCAAAGTGTTCCGCCCACAGTCATAACAAAGATGGGTTTTGTCATGTGACAAATGCATTGAAAACACACGAAAATTACATTTCTAGGTGTTTTTTGTCAACTTCTACCAATTCCTGGCATTTTTGGGCGTTCCTGGAAGTTTTCTCTTGGTGGCCTAACTTTGGGTTTCTAGGCCATGAGGTTTTAGAGGGTCTAGAAGTTAGCACAGAGTTTCAAAATAAAAGGAACATGAGGAAAATGTACAAAAATTTATGGAAAGTTAGCTTTTCCAGTGTTTCCAGCCATTTTTGAGGCCGTGGCCGAACTTTTGCAGAACTGTCGGATCCTCGGCCACCAACGGCAAGTAGGTCAAAAGTGTTGGAAAATTAGAAATCTAATAATTTTAAAACTCAAAAACAACTTAAACAGTTTCAAAAATCATCTGAATCACAAAAAAGTGATCCGTGGTCGAACATTGTCGGATCCTAGGCCATCAAACTTTTGTATAGGTCAAAAAATACGAGAAAGACAGTGGTTTTAACCTGAGAAAAGCCTCATAAACTGCAAAATGTCTGCGAATTGCCCTTGAAACAAAGAGGTGTAACAAACGAACGAGATTACTACATTCTTGGTGGGAAGATGCTGGAGAACAGGTTTGTCAGAAGAAGCCAAAGAAGCTTACTGATAAGTGATAACTCAATGATAACAGACAATATCAGATATCTGGTTTTCTCGAGGCACTTTTCAAGGTTGGAAAATGACAAAAAAAATTGTTGAAAATTTCGAAAAAAAAATTTCATGAAAAAAATTCCAAAAAAATCAGCACACCTCCCAGACACCTCCGGTTACCTCCTAGACACCTTAAAGTACTCTTAGAACCTTCAGAAAACTCTCCACACCCCGAAAACCAGCTTCAGGTACCAGTTTTCCGGAGGCAAATAGCAAACAACGCGAACTTTTGACTTCCCACTCAAATATTTGCTAAAGATCATTCAGTTCCAGGAGATATTTGTTGAATTGACGTGTTTTGCAAAGAAGAGAAGCTGGAGAATCTGAAATTCCAAGAAAAAAAAAATCTGAATCTGAAGAAACCTGGGGAAAATCTGAAAAACTTTAAAATCCCAGTAAAAGTGCATGTTCTGGTGCTTTGATCGAGCAAATTTTTGTTTCAGGAGGTAATTTTGCACTCTCAATTTAGTTTTTAGCCTGAAAAATAGCAAAAAGTCATCTGAAACCCTCTGAAACACCGATTTCCTCTGAAAACTGGAGAAAATCCATTTCAAACTCGCGCCAATTTTCCGTGTGCGGTGGAGCGCATTTGCATTCTCAATCTTGTTGGCGATTTTTTTCAGCCACTAAAATCCCTTGTTTTTCACCAATTTTCCACCGTTTTTCGTAGTTTTTTCGCTAAAATTCACAAGAAAAATTGTTTCTTAACCTTAATAGTTGCAGATTCTCTCATAAAATGCAAAAATCCGGCTAAAAGCATGGCCGCCGACGGGATGGAGATCAATATCGATTTGAATGTGCCGTTGAACCATGAAAATCAGGTGGATCAGGTGGAAGTCAACGAGGAAATGCCAGCAGTACTACCAGCAACCGCCAGGGTATTTATTTTTAGCTTTTTACCTTCGAAAAATCCAAAATTTTCAAAAACTCTGAAAAAAAAATGCAAAAAATCGAGAAGTTAATTTTTCTTTTCATTTCAGGCCGAAAATCCACCGGAACCACCTCAAAACAATCTGCGACACGTGCAAGCGACTCATACAAACCATTTGAATGCTGCTCGGTAAGATTTCTCTTCGAAAATTACAAATCGCCGCCAATCTAGTTTCAGTGATCGGCTATTCCATGCGATGTTGGTCAGGGTTGCGCTGAAATACTCGTCAAGAGTTTCGATACGATGGAGACAGTTGTTGGAGTGTTTGGTGTTGTTTCAGGTGAGATTTGAATGCAAAATTAGACGAAAAAACTTTAAAATTCTATGTCAGGCCATGATTCTTCTTCTATCCCTTCTTTTCATTCATGTCAACTTCACTCGATCCCCAGCGACTTGTTTGAATGCAATGGAGGCTGATTGGATTAAAAAAGGTCAGAAAAACGAATAGGAGCGTTAAAATGATTATAGAAACTAGAAAAACCGCTTAAAAAGCTTGATTTTCTTCCAGGAATCGTGCGAATCGAAGTGGTCCGAAATCTAGAGGTGCTCGAGGAAAAAGAGAACTTTATCACTCAATACAGTAAGTTTTTTGAGGTTTTCTGGGTTTTTGAAAAAGGAAAAACGAGAATTCAAATGTTTTAGTAACCGACAAGTCCCAAAGAGTGTGTCATTTCAATCCAGCAGACGTCTTCCGGTTTGGACCCTCCGTTTTTCCATATGGACCCAGGGAGCCGAGACAAAAGGGTCCGACTGTGAAAAAAGTAAGTTTTTTCAAAATTTAAGCGGGTTTTAGGGCAAAAAACAATGTTCAAACCCTTTTTTCAGCTCCGACCAATGACCTACTACTCCTCAGTGCTCTCGTTTCTCCGACCCAACTTGTTTTTCGATGAAGGCGATGATGAAATGTCGAATTCGGTGAGTTTACCTTCAATTTTTACAAAAAAACATGACCTGTAAAAGTCTGGAAAAATTTTAAAAATTGAACAAATGCTGCAAGTGCGCTCCACCGAACTCTGCTAAATTTCTGGAAATTAATGACTTTTTCTGGTTTTCAGTGGTATTCGCTAAAAATTAAGACAAAATTAGATAAAAATGAAGAGAGAATGTCTCAAAGCATCGGAGAAAAGTGAAAATATCACAATTTCCAGGCTATTTATTGCGAAAAAGCGGAATTTCGTGAAACCCGGCGATTCGCTAAATTTTTCCGTGTTTTGCTGGTTTAGGTGATAAAATACTGCGAAAAACACTGTTTTCTTTTGATTTCTGTCTTTTTAGCACGATATTCAGCTGATTTTGTACAAAAAACACATTCAAATTCTCATTTTCAGGAAGAAAAACATGAAAAACAACCAGAAACCACGCATCGCCCAGAAGATTACGACTGGCGGGACCCATTGGAAGCCGAGGCTCATTTGGCGTATTTCAATGCGATGAAAGGTTGTTTTTCCAGTTTTTCAAAATTAGTTTTTTGTATTTTGACTTTTTTAGACCGAGAACAAGTGGAATACGAGTACATGTACCGTGTGGAGTACGCAATGCTCTACGGATTGTTGAGGCTTCCACAAGAGTTCAGAGATGAGCACAGTATTCCAATGACGTGGATAAGGGTGAGAATTTGGAAAAATTTGTCGAAAATTGCTAAAAATTGCCAAAAATCGTGGAAAAAATGAAAAACGCCACGAAATCAATTTTTCGCTGTTTTCTGATTTCTGGACCATTTTTTAAAACATTTTAAGGTAGGATATAGTGGAAGATAAAATTCAAAGCCGAGAAACAGTTAATTCGACCTGAATTATTAAAATTTTCATTGCTATCCACTCATTTTTGTAATTTTTCAGCCAAAAACACAAAATATGAAATTTTAGCTGAAAAACTGAAAATTTTTTGGTTGAACTGACTATCAATCGGTTTCAAATTCTCCATTCCATCCAAATTTATTTTAAAAAAATTTGAGAAAATCTGTTCAAAATCGAGAAAACTCCAAAAAACTGATTTCGTGGCGAGACCCGCCAACTGTCAATTTTTTTGGCGTTTTCAGAAAATTTTTTGTAGAAAATCAGAAAATCCGTAAAAAAAATGCTCAAAATCCCTAAAATCCGCTCGAAAACCATATGATTTTTCCAAAAAATTTACGCATTTTCTAGATCGACGCCAAATCGCACTGCTTCGGAGACCAACTATCGCGTCTAATGATGCGAGTATTCGTCGGATACGAAGACGCCGTGGTCGCTGCACTCCGACAACAAGCCATGAACCTGTCACTGATCAATGCCGAGACTCAAAGCATGGGATATCTGCACAATTTGATGACCAACGAACACTTTCATTTTGTGGGAAATTCGCTGGGAAAGACCAGTTATTTGACTGCCGGGATTCTGATGATTATTTTTGTGAGTTTTTGGATAAAAAAAATTGAGAATTTAAAAAAAAAATGCTTTGTCTTGGATTCAAGACACTAGAAATTGGCACAGTAAAAAAAATTGAAACACAATTTTTTTTGCAATTTTTGAAAAAAAAAGTTTGAAAAAAGTTTTAAATTTTTTCAAAAATTTTCCTGTTGAGAAACAAAATTTTTTAACTAGAAAATTCTGAAAAGTGAGGAAATTGACCCTTCAATTTATTTTTATTTGAAGAAAACTCAAAAATTTTCTGAAACAGCAATTCAATTTTTGAGAATCGAATGTTTTTTTTCAATTTTTGTAAACCTTGAAATTTTGAATATAGAGTCCCGTAAGTACTAGAAAATTTTGAAAATCAGCTCCAAAACAACACTGAGCCCTCCAAGAACCCCTTAATCACGAGTTGAGATCAGAAATTTTGAGAAAAAACTCCAAAACAGCAGAAATTTAGTCTAGAATCCCATGAAACCATACAATTCCTGAAATTGAAAAAGAAAAGTTTCAAAAAAACCTCGAAATGAATTCCTAAAAAACTCAAAATCAGTTCTTTTGATCCTTCTTGCCAAAAAATTACCTCTGCAGAGTTCCAAGACCACGTGTTCATGTGAAATCGGGAGATTCTTGATGTTTCACGTGATCCCTGTCCATTCTCCACGTAAAACCATCTGAACTTGATCCAACCGGGGATCAACCGGTGCTAAACAAGCTGAATATTGATTACCTTACTGGCTTATAGTTATCTTACCAACAGAGGCATAGTCAGACGTCCCCTCGGCTGTATAGTAAACGAAATGCCTCGGCATGGACAGTGGTACTATGCTCCTGCTCCCCTTTGCTAAGCTTTCGCGAGAGGGACGGTGTAGCTTTCAACGTAGTTTTCCCACGCCCAACAACGCTACGGCCCGCCTAGACCCGAATACACCCGATGCGTCAACCTAGTACTAACTATAAGTTAGAGTGCTAAGGTTCTAGACTACCCAGAGCTCAGGGCAAACCTCGGGGAACTTAGCTGTTTTGGATCTTGTCTCCTATCTCCGCATCCTCCAATTTGAATCAATCCTTCGGTTTGAGACCATCGCGTCGACCAGACCATCCAGAGCTGCGAGAAGAGAGAAAACTGACGAACTGTGCTCTCCTCCCTCATTTTATACCAAGATCTTATCTAATCAGTCCAAAATTCTACGTAGAGGTCAGTTCAGAAGAAGATCACGTTTTTCTAAATTTACTGACAAAAAATGTGAAAAATATGCGTTCTGATTGTGAGCCAAATAAATTTTTAAAAAAATTATAAAAATTGAAAAAAATTGGGTTAAAAAAATGAAAAAAAATCTAAAAAAAAATTTGAAAAAAATTTTTTTTTTTTTTAATTTTTTTGATTTTTTCCTCAATCCCTCTTTTTTTCCAGACCTTTGCAATCTCAATGCTCCTCCGTTTCTCGCACCACCAAATCTTCGTGTTCATCATTGATCTTCTGCACATGTTCGAACTCCAGCAACCACTGAACCCACCGGTTGCTCCTTTGGTCACAGTGGTTTTGGCACTTGTTGGTGAGTTTTTCCATTCAAAAATGGTCTAGAATCGGTTTAAAACAGTTCGTTTTACCTCTGGAGAGCCTGAAAATCCCTAAAACTCAAAAAAATCTTCAAATAACCTTGAAAACAGGCATTTCAGGAATGGAAGCCATCATGGCTGAAGTGTTCAACGACACGTCCATTGCGTTCTACGTGATTCTGATTGTATGGATTGCTGATCAATACGACGCGATTTGCTGTCATTCGACGACTTCTAAAAAATTTTGGCTCCGATTCTTCTACATTTACCAGTTTTTCTTCTACTCGTATCAGTATCGATTTGCTGGGCAGTATGGAGGATTGGCGTTGTTGACGTCGTCTATGTTTATTTTGGTGAGTCAAAAATGATAGAAAATCTGTGAAAATATCGAAAAATCGTTGATTTGTTTTTGTGGAATTTTTGAAAAATTTAAAAAAAATTAAAAAAAAAATTTTTTTTTTTGAGAAATATTTTTTTTAGAAGTTTTTTTTTCAGTGAGTTGAGGGGAGTTTTTAAGCATTGTTAAATTTTTAAAAAAAAATCAGATCTTGCTAAGTTATGACTGAATTTGAAAAAAATTCATAAAATCTCAAAAAAAAAATTCAAAAAAAAATTTTTTCTACATTTTTTTGGTTTTTTTACATTTCCAGGCTAAAAAACATAGTATCTAAAATTAATAATTTGTAGAACAACCCAGAATTCGCTAATTGATAACTAGTTTCCTGTTTCAAATTACAAAAAAAAATTGTAGACATTTTTTTTCAAATCGAAAAAAAAATTTCTTAAAATTCTTTTTTTATTCTCCAATTTTTCAGCACTCCATGATCTACTTCTTCCATCACTACGAGATGCCGCTCATTTTATACCAGGACAGGGTTTCTCAAGTTCTCGCAGATCTACATGCTCCACAGGTGCGTTTTTTTTGGTTGAAAAATGGAAAATTAAAATAAAAAATTTTTTTAATTTTTTAAAAAAATCCAGAAATTTTTTTACTATCCCAGATTTTTTTCTAAATTTTTTAAACCCCTCCAATTCATTTTTTTCAATTTTTTCTGGAGCATCTTCTTTTCTTTTTCTTCTGATGACATCTCTGATGACGTCACACGTCTTCGCTTCCTCCTCTTCTTGACACTTCTTTTCCTTTCCATTGCCAATAATGAGTCTCTCCAGCTCCGCCCCCGCCAATCCGCCCTCGGGGCAATGAGAAAATGTCATTTCCAATGTCATTCTCACACATTTTTCCTTTTTTCACCTGACTTTTTCATATGTGAGAAAAATGAGAAAACATGAGGGAAATTCTCTCGTTTTTTCCGTTAGAATGATGAATTATGGATATTCGAACCTCCGCGATGTAAAAAATGGTCAGAAGTTCAAATTTCAATAGGGATTTTTTTAGAATTTAAAAAAAAAATTCTGAATTTTAAAAAAATTCAAAAAAATATGAAAAAAAAATCTAAATTTTCCTAAAAAATTTTAAAAAGTAACTTCTAATTTTTTGAAACCCAAAAAACCACCGTAATCTATGCAAAAAAAGTCGGAAAATTTTCTAAAATTTCGAAAAAAAAATTCCGAAATTTTTCTAGAAAAATTTTTCAAGAGAATTTTTTTTGAACTTCTAAAAAAAAATTGGAGTTTTCTGACTGCAAAAAAGACTCGGAAAAGCTCCAAAAAATTCCCTCGATTCCTATAAAAATTCCACATAAAAAACCAATCCAACTCTACGAAAAATGGCCAAAAAAACCATGTTTTGCTCTTTTTTCGATTTTTTTCGGTTTTTTTTGAGAAAAAATTCCCTATTTTCCCCTATTTTTTGGAAAATTCAGATCCTAAAAACTGCATTTTCTTCATTTTTCTCGACAGGCTTTTCGGCGAAAATTGAATTACGCACCATCATTTTTCTATCCTTTTTTTCCATCTTTTTTGCCTATTTTTCCTATTTTTCTAGCTTCCCACAAAGCTTTTCCATGTGTTTTTGAGCTTTTTCTGCGTTTTCTGAGTACTCGGAACCCAGAAAATGCAGAAAAAGAATGGAAAAAGAGTAAAAAAAGAGAAAGAAAGAGAAAACAAATGTTTTGAGAGAAAAGGGTGGGAAAATGTGCATTATGGGCTCCGGGGGGCTCTAGAAACTTTTGAAAGAGAGGTTTTCTTGCTCTAGAAATTTCAAAAAAATTGAGAAAAAAATCAGAAAAAATTTGGAGCGTGTTCTTGGCTTTTTTCAATTTTTTCAAAATTTTGAAAATTCAAATTGTTTTTTTCAAAAATTCCTAAAATGTTTTAGAAAATATCCGTTATTTTGAAGTGCCGTTATAACCCTTTTTCAATTTTTTTCTGATTTTTCCAATCTTGTGACAATTTTTTTGAAGCATTGTCATAGAGAAAATGGGAGTTTTCTTGCTCTAAAATTTTTTGAAAAAACTGGGAAAAAAACATAACTTTTTTTTGAAACCCCTGGTTGCTTCAAAGCTTTTTCTGAATTTTTTCAATCATTTTCCATCCATTTTCTTTCTCGAAAAACGGAAATAACGACTCATTTGTCACTGTCATTCTCTTTTTCACTTCCTGAATTTTTGGCTTGATGAAAAAACGTTGAGTCCCACCACGAAAACGCTCAAAATCCAAACAGATGACATTTCCAAGACATCTGGTTTTGAAAAAAAAACTAGCCCATAACTTCCGGATTTCGGAGCGTTTTTTTTTCATTCCCCAACACTTTTCGCTCCTTTTTTTGTTCATTTCTGTCCGATTCGCCTCTTCTCTTCTCTTTTCCTCCTCGATTCTATTCATTGGTTATTCTAGGCAAACAATTTCGCACTTTTCCCCTCGTTTTTGACCTTTTGAAGCGTTTTTTGATGTTTTTGAGGGTTAAATTGACCTAGAAATTGGCTTGGATGACGTGGAATTTTATCGTAAAAAATTTTAAAAAATTCCCAAAAATTTTCTGAAGCGTTTTTTCCAAAGTTTTTGAGGTCAGAATGATTTAGAAATGTTGTTAGAGAATTCTCATTACTCTAATTCATCTGAATCTGACAGACACATCAAATAAGAAGCTTCGGATTTGAAAGAAAGAAAAAGGCTAATAATAGAGTACTTCTTCTTCTTCTTTTTTACGAAAGGATGAAACCAACAACCGGAAAATGAGCATTCTGGGCTTTCTGTAGGCTCCGGAATTTCTTATTTAAAGTTTTTCTAGTTTATTTCAAGCCAAGAAAAACAGATTCTGAATAATTTCTTTCAAATTTCAACGGTTTAGAGTCATTTGAAGCTCAATTTCTGTTCAAATTGCTCTAGATTCATTGGTTTTTCAGTGTTTTCTCGGTTCTAGATTGATTTTCTGATTTTTAAAAAATAAAAAAAAATAGAAAAAAATTTGGAAGCCTAGAAATAGTCAGTTTGAACTGAATTTTTGCGTTTTTCATTAAAAAAATTTGCAAATGAACTTTGAAAATTCGCAATAAAAAATCAAATTATCTCGGGCGAGTTTACTATTTCTAGGCTCATAATCCTTTTCTCTATCCGCTTTTACCAAAAATTTGAAAAAATTTGTTCAGAGTCCTGAATCCTGAACTCTAGTCTTCTAGATCTGCTGACTGATTCGACTGATTATCATATGCACATTTCCATGTGTGTAGGTCATTAATAATGATAATTAGAGTCAAGAGGCTTATCAGATGACACCTGGCTAGTTGATATTTGGTTCCAGAAGTCCAAAAAACCTCAATTTTCCACTTTTTAGCACAAAAAATCTAACAACAAGACTAGTTGGAAGCTCGAGAATCCAGAAATCTGTGGTTTTCTGTAATTTCCGGTACATTTTGATGATTCAGAACCTCTTTTTTTAACCTAGAAACCGAAACCCTACAATACAGAGTCAATTTCCGATACCTAGATATCTACCAGAAGATGTATTCCTCGTCACTTGTGTGCAAATAATTATTCACCACCGCCACCCCAATACCCCCAAAGAAAGCTGTGTGTGTTTGCTTTCTTCGGTCCCGCTCCTCCTCACTCATCGCTTCTCTCTTTCCATTCCCATTCTCATTCATTCTCAATTCTCTCTCTCTCCAACATTTTCCGCCGCGCGCTTCCCTTTCCCTACCGGACAGCTGACCAGAAAGAGAGACTGTCTAGAGCAAATCGGCAATCGGAAAGGAAACACGGTTATTTTCGTGCCGAGAGAGGTTATTTTTGGAGCTCTTGGAGCTAGGAATCCTGATTTTGAATGAATAACAGCTGTTTTTGATAGTTTTTGCTCTTTTTCATCATCTACTACTCCGGTCATGCAAATTGGCTTTTTTTAGTACGATGCTCCAATGTTCCGGTAGCTTATACCTCATGCAACTCAGGTTTTTGCTGTTTTCTCCATTTTGAACCGATTTTTTTCAAATTTTTTCAATGAATTTGGATAGAATAGAGAATTTGAAACCTGTTAATATTCAGTTCAACCAAAACTGTTCAGTTTTTCAGCGAAAATTTTCAGCTTTCGTGTTTTTGGCTTGTTTATCGGAAAAATCACAAAATTGAGTAAATCGCAATGAAAAACTCAATAATTCTGGTCGAATGAACTATTTCTAGGTTCCGAATTCTTTATTCTATTCGTTTTTGTTAGAAATAATTCAAAAAAAGTTGGTCCAAAAACAAGAAAGGCCTAGATTTCAGAAGCTAGAGTTTTGACTAATGTTTGATGGGTTACTGTAGGTTTTTCTAATCATGAAAAAAACCTCACCAAGTTTCTGTTTCTCTAGACCTCATTTTTGATTAATTTTCTATTTCCTATTTCCGGTACATTCCTCCATCTGTTAGTCACATGGGTTATAGAAGAAACATGAAAAAGAGTTCTCAGAATATCAGAAAATTGACAGGTGTTATAATACAAAAAATTCCCATTCTAACATCAATTTCCACCCAAATTTGTTGTGAATCACAACTTGTGAACCACTACTTGTGATTCTTGGCGTTTTTCTGAAGATTTCTGTTGCTCTTCCCAAAAAAAACGAGGGAAAACTAACGTACATCCTTCCGGTTTTTGGGTCCTGCTACTGCAAAACAAGCTCGGTTTTGCAGTTCCAAAGGGGTTTTGAATTTTTGTTACGAACTTGGAATTCTGGACATCTAGACGTACTATTGGAACTATTCCAAAGGGTCCAGAATCCGGAGACCTCCAGAAAACTTCTAGGCTTCCAGATATTTTGATTTTTTTTCTAATTTCGTTGTGAGACATAAAAAATACAGTAATCCATAAAATGAGACTCTCGTAATCCAAAGTAGCTTCTTTCTCTTTCCAACCCACTTCCCACTTATTTTCTGATGTCTTCCGATCCTTATCGTACTCTATTTCTGGTCTGAAAGGTTTTTTGAATCTTTGAAACAAATTTTAGAAATCTAGAGATCCAATTGACACTTTCTCAAGAAATCCAGGGTTCCAAAACATCATCAGGGAACTTCTAGATTCAGAAGACCATGTGTCATCTGAAGTTGGAGAAGACCAAGACCACAAAGATCAATTAGTGACTGATGAGTTCATCCTATTAGTCATCCCCCTCCTTTTTCTAAATCCAATTAACTTTTTCCTTTTTTTCAACTAACTTTCTTATTTTGACTATTCTATTGTTCTCTTGGTCGTCTGTAGCTTGTAGTGTATAAAGTTGACTGTTTTTGCGGTTTTTCAGCCCGAAACTCTAATTTTTTCAATTTTTTTTGCCAATTTCAGAACGGAATGGGAACCGTCGAAGTGCAAACCATCACCGTCGCCGTCCACAATCGATCCACCACTCAAACCACAGAAGCTGAACGTGCTCTTCTCGCTCAAATGGAACACCCGCCAGAGGTTGTCATTCTCGAGGACATGCCGTCACAGGGATCACCGGAACAACGCCAGGAGCCATTGAGCCCGTCGAGTGTTTTTGATGCAAGAGGACCGAGTCTTCAGGCTGGTGAGTTTTTTTTTAGAAGTTTGGGGCGGTTTTTTGAAGATGTTTTAGTGGAATTTGATGAAAACAGAGTTTTTAAGCCTACTTGAAATTGAATTTGGCAAAAAATCAAAATTTTTGCGAGATTTTTAAAAAATTGAGAAAAAAATGAAATGAAATTTTTTTTCCTAAATTGGAATTTTTAAGATTTCAATCGAGTCCAGATAAAAGTTTGTGTTCTTTTCTTATCAATTTTGATTTGAAAAATTGAGTTTTGAAAAAAAAACATGGTTTTTGCAAGGTTTTTCAAAACTTTTGAAAAAGTGATTTTTTCGAAATTTCGAAATTTTTTTTTTCAAATCCAAACATTTTCAATCAAATCAAGTGCAGATAAAGTTTTGCGCTTGATTTTTATTGTTTTTGATTAAAAATATTAAATTAAAAAAAAGAAAACATAGGGTTTTCCAAAATTTTCGAATTTCTTTTTTGAAATTTTGAAAAAAATTTTTTTTTCCAAGTCCAAAAATTTTACGATTTTTTGAGTTTTTCTGTTAAAAATGAATGAAAATTAAAGGTTCGAGCTTATTCATACCCAAGTTGTACGAAAAATCTTGAAGTATTGCAAGATTTTATAAAAAATTGAAAATAAAATTTTGAAAAAAAAAAATTAAAAAAAAAAATTTTTTTTCTTTCATTTTTTCTCAAATTTTATATTTCAATATTTTCAGAACCATCCTCCTCAACTCCACCACCACCACCAACTCCGCCAATCGAACGGGAACCGCAAAACGCCGAAGAGATAGTTGCTCATCGAATCGTCAACGAAGCCATGAACGAGTTGTTCAATCAGGAATGAGTTTTTCTGATTCTTCCTGCATTTTTTGAAAATTTTCCTATGATTACCTCTTATCATCACTATCATTCCAACGATTTTTGCAAGTTTTTGAAAATTTTGGATTTTTTCAAAATTTTTCCAAAAAAAATTTTTGTTTCATTTTTTTTTCAAATTTTCAGTAATTTCTCGCTTAGAATTATCGATTTTTCGCATTTTTCATTCCTAAAATTGCCAAAAATCGCTAATTTCCCCCCGTAGAACCTAGATTTTCAAGAAATGGGTATTGATTTTCTAATCCTTGAATCTTCTGTATTTCCCCCCTGTTTCCCCATTTAATTTCCATGAAATTGTGATTGATAAACCCGCCAGATTTGCAAATTTCTATTGATTTTTCACTTTTCCACGTTTTTTTGTAATTTTTTTGTAACTTTTGAATTTTTTTTCCGAGCTGGAACTCTTATAAATAAAATTTTCAAATAATAGGTTTCTTTTTTCCAAATTTTTTTTTACATTTTTTGTCGATTTCTCATTTCGAATCTCTTGATTTCCGCTTTGATTCTTGATTTCTGTATTTTTTTCCTAATTTTTTCAAAAAATTAAAAAAAAAATCCAAAAGTACGCAATTTGTCGTAAGGGATTACTGTAGATGCGTGGTATTTGACGACAAAATGCAGATTTATTTTTTTTTAAATTTTTTTAAATTTTTCAGTGTTTATCGACTAAAAACACTTTCTTTGAGGACAATCTGCACTGAACATTCTAAAAAATCAGCAAGAACTTGCAGAAATTCCAGAAATTTTCAAATTCCCCAATTCCCCGGAAGGAAGTATTCCTTCTTCCGACACGCCATGCACATCCCATTTTTCTGTTTCCACTTGACAATTCCCTCTTTTTTAGACAAATTTGGGGCCCCCGAAGGGTCATCGAAAACAGGAAAGACGCCGCAAAAAATGGGGGCCTCTACAAAAATCCCGAGGGAGCGCCCCTTTTGACCAGCGTGTTTTGGGGGGTCCCGAGTCGTGTCTGGCACCCCAAAAAACTCCGCCTTTTTTCTCGTTTTCCGGTTTGAAGAAGGGAAAGAAGAGGCGTTGATTGTTTTGGAAGTTTGACGGCTTTTGACGGGTAGAATTTGAGTTTTTTTGCTGGGTTTTCGGTGGTTTTTGGTCTGTTTTTAGTACGATGCTCCAAAGTTCCGGTAGCTTATACCTCATGCAATCTAAGTTTTCGCTGTTTTCTCGATTTTGAACAGATTTTTTCAAATTTTTGCGATAAATTCGGATAGAATAAAAAATTTGAAACCGATTGATAGTCAGGTCAACCAAAACTTTTCAGTTTTTCAGCTAAAATTTTCAGATTTCGTGCTTTTGGCTTGTTTCTCGGAAAAATCACAAAAACGAGTAAATCGCAATGAAAAACTTAATAATTCTTGTCGAATGAACTATTTCTAGGTTTCAAATTTTTTTTTCTATCCGTTTTCATCAGAAAAATTTCAAAAAAGTTGGTCCAAAAACGAGAAAACAGCAAAAAAACCGATTCTTCAAAACTGAACTTCCGGACCTTTCTAAACCCTTCTGGGCCCTAGAGACCCCTTTGGGATCCCCTAAAGTCCAAAACCATTCCGACCAAATCCCAAAGTACATCTCTTCTTTTTCTGATCCACTATGTGTATCACATTTCTTTTTTCTTCTCGACCTTTTTGGACCCTTTGTGGACTCTATTCTCCATTCTCAATGTCACAAAGGGTCCAATTTGATTAGCCAAAGCTCTTTTTCACACATCTAGGCTCGTTTTTCTTGGAATTTCTGCTCATTTTTGTGAATTTTCAGCTCCCCAATGTCCCTCCCAACACCACAATACCGTCTGAGTGCCATTCGAGCTCATGATGTGTATGAGCCATCCGAGGACACCTTCCTACTCATTGATGCTATTGAGAAGGATATCAAGGTTAGTTTTACGTTTTTATTTCATATTTTTCAACTGGAAAACAAAAATTTTGAAAAAATTTAAAAAAAAAATTTTTTTTTGGAAATTTTCCGGGTTCTTAGGGGTTTTTTTTTCAATTTTTTCTACACAAAAAACCTAGTTCTGGCTCCAGGAAAATCTAACACTTGACAACTAGAAACAACCAAAAATTCTAAAAAAAAAATTTCGAAAAAAGTTAAAAAAAATATTTTTTTTTTCGAAAAAATGTAAGAATTTTTTTTTAGAATTGCTGGGTAATCAGGGATTTTTTGATTTTTTCTACACAAAAAACCCTAATTCTGAATCCAGGAAAAGCAAACACTTGACAACTAGAAACCTAAAATTCAAAAAAAAAAATTTTGAAAAATTGAAGAAATTTTTTTTTGACAAAATGTAACAAATTTTTTTTAGAAAATAGCTGGGTAATTAGGGAATTTTTGATATTTTCTACAGAAAAAAACCCTAGTTCTGAATCCAGGAAAATCTAACACTTGACAACTAGAAAAAACCAAAAATTCAAAAAAAAATTGAAAAAATTGAAGGAAAATGTTAACATTTTTTAAGCCCATTCTCATTCCAGGAAATCCGTTCCCGAAACCCCAAACTGGTCCTGGAAATCGGTTGTGGATCGGGCGTCGTCTCGACATTCGTCCATCAGGCTCTCGGCGGAAATGTGACGTCGATGGCGACGGATTTGAATCCGAACGCGTTGGATATCACGCTGGAGACTGCAAAGTTGAACGATATCAAGATTGACGTGGTTCGGACGGATTTGTTTGCCGGGTTGGAGAATTTGGAGGGAAAAGTGAGTAAAAATTTTTTTTTGAAAAAACTAACAAAAAAAAATGTTTTCATTTTTTTCGAAAAATTGCCGGGTAAATAGGGGTTTTCAGATGTTTTTTGTACAAAAATAACCATATTCTACTAAAAAAACGAATACTTGTCAATAAAAACAAATTTTGAAAAAAAAATTTCGAAAAAAAAAATTTTTCCGAATTTTTTTTTCTGAAAAATTCCCGGGTAATTGAGGATTTTTTGATGTTTTTTCATAACACAAAAATAACCCTGATCTAGGTTAAGAAAAATCGAATACTTGTCAACAAAAACAAAATTCGAAAAAAAAAATTTTGTCGAAAAAATGAAAAAAAAAATTTTTTTTCAAGTTTTTTTTTCAAAAATTGCCGAGTAATTAGGGTTTTTTTGATATTTTTTTTTTCAATATCTAAATCCTAAAAAAAATCTAACACTAGGAATTTGAAAAAAGTTCAAAAAAATTCGGAATTTTTTTTTTGAAAAATGAAAAAAAAATTTCTAATTTTTTCGAAAAATTTCCGGTTAACTAGGGGGTTTTTCAAAATCTTCTACACAAAAAACCCTAATTCTGAAGCCCGAAAATTCTAATACTTGATAACTAGAAAAAATGTGAAATTTGGAAAAAAAAAAACTTTTTTTTTGAAAAAATTTGAAAAAAAATTTTCTCAAATTTTTTTAAAACATTTTTTTCAATTCCCTTTATTCCAGGTCGACGTGCTCCTCTTCAACCCACCCTACGTGCCCACCGAAGAGGAACCCCGCACCAACATCGAACTGACCTACGCGGGTGGTCGAACCGGTAGATCCACCCTGGACCGACTTCTCCCGAAAGTTCCGGATCTTCTAAGCGCCCAAGGAGTCTTTTATCTTGTTGCCCTGCATTCCAACGATATCCCACAACTTTTGAAGCATTCTGACCGTCTACTCGGCTCGATTTCCATGGAGAGACGATGTGGAATTGAGCATTTGTATATTTTAAAGTTTTTGAGAAATCCTGCCTCAGAATCATCCCCAACTACCTCTTCTAATGCATCCGAATAAACTGATAACATATTTTCATCATTTTATCATCAGGATTTCGCAACAAGTCACAGATACCACATTTGTGACAACTCGTGAGGAAAAGTGTGCTCACAGTTGTCACATTGGCTAGAAACACGAAGTACTTTTGCGTGTGGCTTCTGATTTCGCCGTGAAATCATCAGTTTCTTATCAGTGATAACAGAATGTATATATTGGGAACTGATAAGAACTTGTAGTCTCTATAGCTTCCTCTATAGCTGTCTGTAGGCTCAGTCATGGTTTTTGGCAATTCGAGGTCTTTATTTGCAGTTTTCGGGCTTTTAGCGGTACTTGGTAAGTTCTAGCTATCAGTAATCAATAGATAATGAGATCTGGAGCATCTTATCAGTTAAAATTTTTTCGAATCCTATCATAGTTCCATAGTTCCAGAAATACAAAGTAAAAAAGTGGTAGTTGAAATTTTGACTATAACTCAGAAATCATAAGAGATAATGAAAAGTTGTCAACTGATAAAATAATAAGCTAGTTGTGAGGATCATTTTTGTAGTTGACAACTTTTTCATAGCTGTTATGGTTCTTGAGATATAAAGGGTCAAAAAGTTGCTAATTGTTCAAAACTGCTGTAGGCCAAGAACTTTAAGCTATAAAGTTTGAGGCTATTCAAGATTCTTTTTTGCAGTTTTTGGAGTTCTAATAGATTTTGATAAATCATCAATGTTATCAGTAGATAGAACAAAATATTTTGAGCACCTTATCAATCGAAGACTTTGGATAATCACTGTTTGATCCCGAGATAAGAAAAAAAAACAGAAAATTGATAGTTGGAAATTGGGCTATAACTCGAGAAGTATGGAAGGTTTAAAAAAATTGTTAACTGATAAAATAATCAGCTCAATGCGAAGATCATTTTTGTAGTTGACAACTTTTTGCTATCTATCTTGGATCCAGAGATACAAAGGGTCAAAAAGTTGTCAATTTAGAAAAAGGACCCAAATTAAGAAAAACAGGCTTAGAACTTTTAGCTGTAACTCCATAGCCAATGGAGATATAAAAAAGTTTTCAACTGACAAAATATTGCCCTTATTTAGGGCTACATTTTTGTAGTTGACAACTTTTTGCTACCTATTATAGTTCTCGTGATATCCTCTATCAAAGTTATCACTTCCCAAAAGTTTCAGCCCTTCCCATTTCCACTGCTGATTGCAATCAAAAAACCTTCAAAACAGGAACTGTATGTGTTTGTGACGTGGCACAGTGTGATGAGGTATACCACCAACTATTCTATCAGAAATCATCAATTTTCTAATATTTCCTAGATCCCCAACCTGGACATTTCCATGGGTCAAGGAGCCACCTTCACCAGTTCAAGTTCCGGGGCCCGGCTTCATCGGGATATTGTTTATCCCACTGATAATGATCCTAGTTAGTTACCAAATAATTTTTTATCAGTTCTCAAGCGTTATTCCTTACAGTAACAAGCCTCCACCTCACAATAGACTCCTCCAAGAAATACCAGACGATTCAGGGTTTTGGTAGCACATTTTCTGACGCCGCTGGAGCAAATTTGAAAAGTTTACCCGATAAATTGGCAGATACACTTATCAGACAGTATTTTTCGGATTCTGGTGAGTCTATTTGATGGCTTGACGCGTTTTCTGTGCCTTGGCGCGTTTCTAGTGCAGCGCCTTGACGCAGTAAAAGTAGATCAATTTTGAAGCGTCGTAAAATAGTGAATTTTGTTTCAAAAATTTGGATTTTGCAATTGAAAGATAGTAAATTTTACGGGCTACAAGTTATCAGTTAACAACTTTTGATTATCTTGCAATCCCACTGAGTTACAACAGTTTTCCTGCACCATTCCCCTTATTCTTATGCAGTACGACACTCCAGGCCTCAACCTCCAATTCGGCCGTGTTCCAATTGCTAGTAACGACTATTCAAGCCGTGTATACACTTATAATGATAATCCGGACGACTACAGTATGACACATTTCAATTTGGCAAGGGAGGATTATCAGTGGAAGGTACAGTAATCCGGATTTTTTGATAAAAAATTTTTTAAATCAAAATTTTTTCAAATCGTCTAAAATTCAGATCCCCTACATGCAAATTGCTCAGAAATACAATCATGACTTGAAATTCTTCGCGGTACCTTGGAGTGCTCCTGGTGAGTCAAAAAACTCGAGAAAAATTTTTTCAAAAAATTTTTTTCAAAACATTTTTTTTTCTCAATTTTTGATTTTTAGGTTGGATGAAAACTACAAATAGTACATCTGGAGGTGGAATGTTACTTGGGGATACTCAGGGCACTTATCATACGGCTTATGTGAGGTATTTGATAAGGTAATACCCATACTTTAACCCAATTTTTTTTCGTTTTCCAAATTTTTTTTTGTTAATTTTTGATTTTCAGATTCTTCGAAGAGTACCAAAAGTCTGGAATAGATTTCTGGGGTCTCTCCGCTCAGAATTCCCCGACTACAGGCTCTGATAAAAAGAGCAAAGTTCAATCTCTACTTTTCACCGCGGAATCTCAACGAGACTTTATAAAAAACGATTTGGGACCTGCTCTCAAGCTTTCCAGTGCTACCAAATCCCTAAACCTGCTTATCATGGATGATAACCGTGGGAATCTTCCAAAATGGGCGGATACTGTGCTAAAAGACCTCACTGCTGCATCATTTGTCTCTGGAATTGGTGTACACTCTTATCAGGACGATGAGACTGATAAACATCTCACGGACACTCATAAAAACCATCCGGATGTGTTTATTATGGGCACAGAGGTAAGAGAAAGCATAAAAAACAAGAAAAAAAATGAAGCAAAAAAAGAAAAAAGTTTAACGCAGTCAGCAGGATTCGAACCTACGCGGGCAGAGCCCAATTGATTTCTAGTCAATCTCCTTAACCACTCGGACATGACTGCACGGGAGACAGCGGCCGGCGAGGGCGTAGAGGAGCGCGGGGAAACCGGCCGGTGGGGGGAGAGGCCGGCAGTCGGCAGTTGTGTGTATTACTACGAGAAATTGGGGGAAAGGTGAAAAACTTTTGGTTTAGAGTAATAGAGGGTGTTTAGAGCTAATATTTTGTGTGGAATACATTGGAAATAGCCTAATTACCCCTGTTGTGTTCAAAAATTGAGTGAAACCAATGTATTCATTGATTTTCTAGCATGTTTATTACCCCTTCACCTCTTTTATTAACCTTCTATCCTAGAATTATAGATTTTCTAATAATTTCCACTACTAAAAGTTTCAATTATCCATTTTCAGGCCAGTGAAGGCTACAAGCCCAAGGAGAACTCTGTGGAGTATGGAGCATGGGATCGGGCTGCAGATTACACTTCTGATATTCTGGATGTAAATTAACCTTTTGTAACTCTACAATACCCAAATGAATCTGTTTAGGACCTAAACAACTGGGTAGTTGGCTGGACGGACCGTAACCTGGTACTGGATGCTCAAGGAGGTCCTTCTTGGGTTTCTGACTTTTCTGATGCTCCGATTATTGCTTTTCCGGCCTTGGCACAGTTTTATAAACAGCCAATGTTTTATGCTATTGCACATTTTAGGTGGGTTCATGGGAATGGAAAAAAGTTGAAATTTGAAAATCAACGGGGCGCGATTGCATTGTCGCTTGATTTTGGGGTATAGGGTTTACATTTTGGGTTGTATCTTGAGAACCATAAGAGATGTGGAAAAGTTGTCAACTGATAAAATGATCAGCTAATTAAAAGCATCATTTTATTAGTTGACAACTTTTCCATATCTTCAATGCGAACCGAGATACAACGCCAAACTCAAACAGCCCCAGGTCGAGTTTGGTGGGGCGCAGTTGCAATATCACGGATTTCAGGAGCTTGTATTTTGGGAATCATTGGAGGTATCAAAAAGTTTTCAACTACAAAAATGTAGCTCTAATTAAGGGCTACATTTTATTAGTTGACAAGTTTTTATTATCTGTAAGAGGAACCGAGATACAACGCAAAATGCAAGTACCATTTACATTTTGATTGGTTCTTACAATTCTCTTTATATCTTGACAGCCAAGAGAGATATCGAAAAATTGTCAACTGATAAAACATTTTTCATTCTATTTTCTATCATTTTGTTAACATTTCAGCCACTTCATAAAACCCGGAGCCTCCAGAATCGACCATTCCTTTAATGTCCCCACAAGAGATGTTGAGAAGTCAGCGTTCTTGAATCCAGATGGCACAAAAGTTGTGGTGATTCAGAATAAGAATATTGTGGGTTAAAAGGATTACTTTTTGATTCATTTATCAATTCAGTTGGCTCCCTACAACATCAGCATCAAGGATTCTCAATTATCACTAAACCACTATCAAGTGCATGTTCCTGCAAAATCAATAGTCACCTTGGTTATCAAAAATTGAATTTTGCATATTTTTTGTACATATTTTTCTTGAAAAATCAATAAAACCATTTGTTAACGTCATTTTGGTGCATCGACCACGTGTTCTCTAGACTTTTACGGACAATTTTATTACTTTGAAACAGTGATAAGAGAGAGAATTGATCAGTTTCATTCTCCACAGAGAATTTCCAAAAATGCGGAGAAACTATATTCTCTTTGGGTTGTGTTTCATAGCGGTTTTTGGTAGGTTTCTGTGTTTTTTGAGTGACTTATTACCTTTTAGAACTTGGATTTTGTGCTGATTGCACTGAAAAATCGTTCAAAACCGGGAAAGTATGCGTTTGTGGAATGGATTATTGTGATGAGGTATGTAATAGGCTGTATCTCATTGAGTTTTAGAGATTTTGAAAAGTTGTCAACTAACAAAATGTAGCCCTTAATTAGAGCTACATTTTTGTAGTTGATAACGTTTTGGAATCTTTTTTGGTTCTTGAGATATAACGGGATTTGTAAAGGTGCCCAAAGCAAAAACATGCACTTTGCGTTTCGCAGTATATCTCGGCTCCCAGAAGAGATATTGAGAAGTTGTCAACTGATAAAACAATCCTCAGATTTTTATCTATCATTCAAAAACATTAAACCAACACGAAAACCAGTAACCTTTCAGATTCCCGCCCTAGACATCACCATGGGCCAAGCGGCCCTCTACACCTCCTCCAACGCCGGAGCCCGTCTTCATCGGGATGTGGTTTATGCAACTGATACGGAACCTTGTGAGCTTCATTTTGAACTAATGAATAGTTTCAAAAACCCTTATCACTCTACATTTTCCAGTCGGAACCCTGCACCTCACAATTGACTCCTCCAAGAAATACCAGACGATACAGGGTTTTGGTAGCACGTTTTCTGACGCGGCTGGAGCGAATTTGAAGAGTTTGCCGGATAAATTGGCAGATACAATTATGAGACAGTATTTTTCGGATTCGGGTGAGTCGTTTTGATGTCTTGACGCTTTTCTGGTGCCTTGGCGCGTTTCTAGTGCAGCGTCTTGGCGCACGGAAAGTAGGTCAACTTTGAAGCTTTGTAAAAAATTCAATTTTGTTTCAAAATTTTTGATTTTACAACCAAAAAATAGGAAGTTTCACGGGCTACAAATTATTAGTTAACAACTTTTTAAAATTCTGCAATCCCATTGAGTTACAACAGTTTTCCTAAACCCCACGCACTACGACACTCCAGGCCTCAACCTCCAATTCGGTCGTGTTCCAATGGCAAGCACAGAGTTTTCAAGCCGTGTATACAGTTATAATGACGTCCCAGAAGACTATGAAATGCAGAATTTCAATTTGACCAAGGAAGACTTTCAGTGGAAGGTACAGTAATCCAGATTTTTCCAGAGAAGAAAAAAAATTTAAAAAATTGAAAATTTTCAGATCCCCTATATCAAAAATGCTCAAAAATACAACGCAAATTTAAAATTGTTTGCAGTTCCTTGGAGTGCTCCTGGTGAGTCACAAAAATTGGTGAAAAAATTTTGGAAAACATTTTTTTTTGCAAACATTTTTTTTTTCAATTTTGTGTTTTAGGCTGGATGAAAACCACAAAACAAACAAATGGACCTGGTGCTCTTTTGGGAAAAGCTGGAGATACTTATCATAAAGCTTATGCTACTTATTTTACAAGGTAAACATGAAAAAATGGAAAGATCGGGTCTCGAATCCAAAAAAATTTCAGATTCTTCGAGGAATACCAAAAATCCGGCATCTCATTCTGGGGTCTCTCCACTCAAAACTCTCCAACCACTGGCTCTGATAAGAAAGACAAAGTCCAGTCTACCCTTTTCACAGCTGAAACTCAACGAGACTTTATAAAAACCGATTTGGGACCCGCTCTCAAGGCTTCTTCTGTTGCCTATTCGCTCAATTTGTTGATTATGGATGATAATAGAGGGAACTTGCCGAAATGGGCGGATACTGTAAGTCAAAAGAGCAAAAAAAGCTAAAGTAGGTCAAGCAAAAGAGTAACGCAGTCAGCAGGATTCGAACCTACGCGGGCAGAGCCCAATTGATTTCTAGTCAATCTCCTTAACCACTCGGACATGACTGCACGGCGGCAACGGGCGCGGAGGGCGTAGAGGAGCGCGGGGAAACCGGCTTCTACGCGGGAGGTGATGGGAAGGTGACAGGTGTGCAAATGCGCTCTATTCATTATCATTTGACCTAGAAAAATGTTTTTTGAAGTCCAAAGACTTGTTCCAGGTGCTAAAAGACAAAGACGCTGCTGGGTATGTTGCTGGGATTGGTGTACACTCTTATCAAGACAATGAAGCGGATAAACATCTGGATGAGACTAACAAGAACCATCCGAATGTGTTTATTCTAGGCACTGAAGTGAGTGCTTTATGTTTACCTTGAAAAATTACACCTAGAAAAGCTGAAAATGTATTGAAAACCAATCAGAGAACCCCAAGAACCCGAGAAAATGAAACTTTAGGCAAGCGACGGCTCAAATCCAGAGTATGGAGGTTGGGATCGAGCGGAAGATTATGTTTCTGATATTCTGGATGTAAGCAGATTTATTGTAACCCTACAGTACCCAAATATATCCGTTTAGGACCTAAACAACTGGGTAGTTGGCTGGACGGACCGTAACCTGGTACTGGATGCTCAGGGAGGTCCTTCTTGGGTTTCTGACTTTTCCGATGCTCCAATTATTGCTTTTCCGGCGTTGGCACAATTTTATAAACAACCAATGTTCTATGCTATTGCACATTTTAGGTGGGTACATGGGAAGAATTGAAATTTGAAGTCCAATGGGGCGCACTTGCATTGTCGGTTGATTTTGGAAAGTAGGTCTTACATTTTGGGTTGTATCTCGGGAACCATGAAAGATAACAAAAAGTTGTCAACTGATAAAATGATCAGCTGATTGTAAAGATCATTTTGTTAGTTAACAACTTTTTTATATCTGCAATGAGAACCGAGATACAACGCCAAACTCTAGCAGCCTCTAGGTGGAGTTCGGTGAGGCGCAGTTCAAATATCACTGATTTTTGAAGCTTGTATCTCAAGAACCATAAAAAGTATCAAGAAGTTGTCAACTGATGAAATAATAAGCTAATTATAAGGATTATTTTATCAGTTGACAACTTTTTTATATCTTTCATAGGAACCGAGATATGAGGCAAAACGCAAAGACCGTCCAAATTTTAACTAATCCACAATGTTCCCCTGGTATCTCTAAATCCAAGAGAGATATCAAAAAGTTGTCAACTGATAAACAACTCTTCTTTTCATTTCCTATAAGTTTATAAACACTTCAGCCACTTCATAAAGCCCGGAGCCGTCCGAATCGACCATTCCCTCAACGTCATCGAACTCGAAGTTGAGTCTTCTGCGTTCCTAAACCCAGATGGCTCAAAAGTTATTATTATGTTGAATAAGGGATCTGTAAGTTCAAATTCCTTCTCATTTTGTTCAAAAATTATCAAAATTACAGCTGGTAGCTACAGAACACACAGTTGTCGTCCAGGACACTGCTGATAACCGGAATCACTATCAGTTCAAGTTGCCACATCGAAGTGTCACTACTTTGTACATTCAGACTTCTAATTTTTAATGTTTTGGGGTATGAAAATGAAATTTTTCTTTTTCTTTTTTACACGGAAAGCACGAAAAACACGCCAAAGCACCGAAATCGCGTCAAGGGTTCAATTAGCAACAGCCTAAACAAAGCCTCCCCCGGATCCAGTTTCTTATCACTTGTCACTTTCTCATTGGATTTTCGAGAAATCCCTTTATCCCCATCAATTTCTTATCTCTTTTCCTCGTTTTCCTACAATTTTCCAATGATTTCACCACTTTTTTCACTGATTTTTGTGTTTCTATTCCTATTACCAATTCCCTTGAATGCCCTGACCCGCCAAGATTTACTGGATCATTTGAAGTATCAACAAGGTGATTTTTTGATTAGAATAATTTTACATCAAATAAAAATAAGTTTTTAGACACCAGAAACACATTTGATTCAAGGATTCGGCAAGGAGACTTCATGCAGCCAGTGGGTTATGTTGGGGGAAAGTGAGTTTTTTGAATTGTTCTCGTATCACTTTTGCACTAGTTTTGAACAAAAACGTATGTTTTAACGTGAAAGATAATAATCTAAAAATTATTTTATCAGTTGACAACTTTTTCATATCTCTTTTAGGAGCCGAGATATGTGGCAAAACTCCAAGGACAGTTTTCAGTATCAAGAGCTGTTTGTACCTTTTACAAAAACCGTTATATCTCGGAAACCATTGTAGATACCAAAAAGTTGTTAACTACAAAAATCTAGCTCTCATTAAAGATTATATTTTATTAGTTGGCAACTTTTTATTATCTTTTTTGGGAGCCGAGATATGACGCCAAACTCCAAGAGCTGTTTTCAGTCATATGAGCTTTTGGGACCTTTTACAATTTTGCCCATATCTTTAGAACCAAACAAGATATCAAAAATTTTTCAACTACAAAAATGTAGCTCTAATTAAGGGCTACATTTTACCAGTCAAAAACTTTTTAATACCTTCAAAACCAACAAAGATACACAACTTTTTTTGAGACCAATCTGGCCGCGAGTCCTCGAGAAAGTTCGGTCGACCGGAGAGCTCTTTTTCGATGATGACAATATTGCTTATGTGGTATGTAAATGAGAATTTGAATATTTAAAACAATATTATCACTTGTTCAAGATCCACGACCGTAATGCAGCCGGGCTAATTCGAAAAATGGATAAGGAAAAAAATTTCGACACTGTTATGCAGTTTTTGGAGAGATATACTTTATAATTGGGTTTATTGTGTATTTTAGTGATAATAATGATAATAATGAATAATAAAAAATCAATAATTCAAATTCAACACCCGTTTTTCAGGAAATCAATCAAAATCAAGTTTTTCAAAATTTTCAAAATTTTCAAAATAGCAACAAAAAATTTTCAGATCAGTTAGGATAGTTATCAGTGAAAATGATGGGTTTGAAGAATTCGAAGGCCATTACAATGCACATGACAGCAAAAATGTAGAAGATTACGAATAGTCCGAGTTCTCGACCCTAAAAATTTTGGATTTGAGAAAAAATTTTTGAAAAAATTTTTTTTTTTGAAATTTTTTTTCAAAAATTGAAAATTTTTTTTTCGGATTTTTGGATTTTTCTTTTCTTCCTGGTTATTAAGACAGTCATTATGTTTTTTTTAACATTAATAAACAATCAAATAACATGACCCTTTTGAATTTGAATAAAAATTTAAAAATTAAAAAAAATTTAAAAATTTTTTTTTTCAAAAATCGAAAAAAAATTTTTTTTTTGAAATTTTGAATTTTCTCATTTTTTCTGGTTGCAGTAATTGTTTTTAAATTCAATAAACATTTGATAAATTTCGAAAAATTACCTTAAGCGTGTTAACCAGCTCCTCCTTGTTATACGGATCCTGGTCGGTTCCCAATGTGATTTCTGAAAAATTTTATTTTTTTTAAATCTTTTTTTTAGAGGTTTCCATATTTTTTTCATTTTTCAAAAGAATTTTGAACTTACGTGTAGGTCTTCTAGCAGCTGTGTTTATCATTCTATCAGGAAAAAAATTTTTGAAAAAAAAAATTTTTTTTTGTTGGAAATTTTTTTTTTGGATTTTTTCGCTCAAGTCGAAAATGAAGGAAGTAAGGCAGAATAAGTCAAAAGTCAGTTTGCACGTAAAAGTAGAAGAATATCAAATAAGTATCAATAAAATATCGCCTCTTTTCGCCACTTTCTAAGATATTTATGCACATAAAAAGTGTGTGTCAAGAGGAAGTGTCCAAAGTAATCATGTGAGATGGACGTTTTCCCCTCGTCTTTTGCCGCCTCAGGATAATCCGCCAAGAGGGAGGATTTTAGACTATGTGTATGTACATACTTCGGATTCTTTCACCACCACTCATTTTTTCAAAAAAATGATTCGGATGATGTAGAGCGGATTTGATGTTCTTTCTGAAACTCAAAAAAGTACTGGATTTTGATGATTAAGCGAGTTTAGCGGGATTAATAAAAATTGAAAATGTACTTGGAAACAAGCAAAACATAATTTTAGCAGAAGGAATTGAACTTAGGCCAAAATTTTGAGATTCTGGGACCAGCGGGCCTAAAGTGAAAATTTTAAGTGTTTGAGAGCTGTAACTTGAGAAAGTTTTCATAAAAACTTGCAGTGATAAAAAACAATTAGCTCAAAATTTGCTATCGATTGAGTATAATCATGACACATTTTGGTAAAATTTTTTTTTTGAAAATTTTAACTTACTGGATTTTTTTCCAATTTTTTTTCAAATTTGACATATTTTAATGATGCAAAAGATAATTTTTCAATTGGAGAATCGAACTTGACTCTATTTAGATCCAAAAACAAACCTGTTATCCATTAGGCCATCGAGCACTGGCGCTGTGGCTTCCGGTGCAGCGGTGGTCTAGTGGATAAAAGGTTTGTTTTTGAAACTTTATAGGGTCAAGTTCGAGTTTTCAGAGTGTAATTTATGTTTTGCATGGTTTAGTTTGCCTAGAAAATATATTTTGTCTCGAGAAAAATTTCAAAAACGACTTTTTCAGAAAAAAATTTTCGAAAAAAATTTTTTTTCAAAATGTGTCATGATTATCATCAATCAATGCCAAATTTTGCGCTGATCAACTTTTTCTCTTGCAGTTTTCCTTAAAACTCCCTAGTTTTCAAGTTACACCTCAAAAACCCTACACTCCAACGATCCTCCCGAAAAAAACGTATAAAACCCGAGTAAAACGCATGAAAATGCCAACTTTTGAGCCGGAAGAAAACGAAAACACACACGGACCACATGTTGACTGCAGGTGAAATGGAAAGAGAAACGGACCAAAACATGTCGTGGGCCGAAAGAAACGACGTTTAGCTCGTTTTCCGGCCGTTTCCATCTTCGTTCCCTTTTTTTGGAATGAAATGAATGAAATTTCGGGAAACGGAAAGAGTATAGGGGAGAGTGGAGACGTGATGGATGAGTGTGTCTTGTCTTGGAAACCGAGTTTTATTAGGGAATGCGGAAAACTAAAAACTAAAAACTGAAAACTCACTCTTTTTCTTCACCAAGTCCACCTTGTCGGCTGCACCCATCACGAATTATTCACGATTTGCAGGGTGAAATGTAGGAAAAAACGCGTTAGATCGGCAGCAAAAAGTGCGCTCTTCAGTAGAGAAAGAAGAGCGGTCAAATATTTGCATTGTCCTTCATTCAGCGAATGAAAGCGAGACAAAAAATGTAATTTCGACTGATCATCAACAGTGTAAGTGTAAGATCAACCGAGATTGAACAAACAGGAAAAGCAAATAAGCTCTAGAAGAACTCCAAAACCATTTCCAATGTGTAACTAGGTCAAGCAAAAGAGAAAAAAATTTAACGCAGTCAGCAGGATTCGAACCTACGCGGGCAGAGCCCAATTGATTTCTAGTCAATCTCCTTAACCACTCGGACATGACTGCACGAGAGACAGCGGCCGGCGAGGGCGTAGAGGAGCGCGGGGAAACCGGCCGGTGGGGGAGAGGCCGGCAGCCGGCAGTTGTGTGTATTACTTCGGAAAATTGGGGGGAAATGTGAAAAGTTTCTGTTTTCGCGTAAAGAGAGGGGTTAGGAGATGATTTTTGGTGTAGAATACATTAAAAACACTATATTTACCCTTATTGTGTCCAAAAATTCAAAGAAAACAGTGTCTTCAATGTTTTTCTAGTATGTCTCATTACCCCTTCACCTCTTTTATGAGCCCCTCAATTTTAGAACTGTAGATTTTCTAATATTTTCTACCACTAAACAGATTAATCATCTATTTTTTTAAGCTAGTCTAGGCTACAAAATTGCAAGAAAAAATTGAATTTCTTAGATTTTCTAATTTTTGACAAACTTTTTGCTGATGACCCAGACTATGAAAAAAATCAAAATTTACAGAACCATTAAGTTGTTATACTCATTTTATAGAAAATTTTACGCTGATCAATTTTGTCTCTTGCCACTTTTCACGAAACTCGATGGTTTTTTTTCTCCAACCCACTTTGCAAAAATGGGATTTTCAGTCAGAAATTTTAAAATTTTAGCTTTTTAAATCGGTTTTTTTGTTTTCCACACTTTTTGGTATCTATTCTTTCATTTAAACCCACCATGATCCCTTCCAATCGTCGTTTGCCGGCTCAACTGAGCCTTCAACTGTGGTCTCGATGGTTCCTCTCCGTGGTTCCCACCATTTCGAACCAGCTCTATTTGATCGCCCATTTCTGCTTTTTTCTTGGGGTTTTTGGGTTTTTTGGGGTTTTTAAATGCTGAAAAATGAATAATACGTAAAATTTGAGTCAAAAACCCATAGAAAATGAGGTAAAACCCAGTGAAAAAGTTAGTAGAAAGTCAGTGAAGCATATCGGGTTTTCTCTAAATTTTTTCGGAAAATTTTTGAAATTTTTTTGAAAGTTTTAGAGCATTTTCCAAGCATTTTCGGGTTGCTATTGACTTCAAAAAGCAAAAAAAAACGCAGCCAAAGCTAGGAAAATTGTGAATAAAAGCTTTCCGAGAGCAGGTGTTACCAACTGATTAGATTGGGATTTTTCCAACAGGTGCAACTTTTTTTCTGGGAAAATTTGATTTTTTCTGGCTATAAAAACATTAAACAGCGCTCTTATATTAGTGGAAAACGCCAAAAAATCAATCCCAAGTTGTCTAGAAAAAAAGAAAAAAAAAGAAGAAAAATAGAGGGAAAAATGAGTAAAAGATGTGTGGTTTGGAGGATCTGCCAGAAAGTGTAATAATTTTTGGTTGGTGCAAAGTTCGTTTTTACAAAGGAAATTGAATTTTCTACAATTTCAAAGCGTTTTTTGGACGTTTTTGAGCTCAAAAACATCAAAAATCCACCAAGAAAAGTTGTCCGGAAATTGGGTTTTCTCTGGTTGTTGAAGCACGAAAAATCGGAAAAAAAAGGAACAAGTTATCTGCTTTTTTCTCTCTTTTTTTGCGTTTTTTTTGCGTTTTCCAGAGAAAAAAACTAAACGAAAACATGAAAAACAGAATGAAGAATTCAGTATTTTCGCTTTTGCGTTTTATCCTTTTTTTCTATCTTCTTCCAACTTTGTTGGGTCTGAAGACTGATGAGTTCTCGTGTTAGTTGGTTGTTTGGTTTAGGAGAGAATTGTGGAAAATAGTGGAAAATTATTGAAAATTTGAAAAAAATTGAAAAAAATTGGAAAATTTTTTTGACAAAATTGTTTTTTTCTTGATTGAAATTTTTTTTTCAAAAATTTTTTTTTGAGCCAGAAGTTGGGATACTTTGCAATTTAGAATTTTTTAAAAAATTAAAAAAGTTTGATAAGTTTTTACGTCCATCAGCAGCTTCAAAAATTTTCCAGAAAAAACTTTTTTTTCGAAAAAAAATTTTTTTTCAAAAATTTTTTTTGAGCTAAAAGTTAGAAAGCACTTGGATTCAAAATTTTTAAACATGTTAAAAATGTTGAAAATCAAATTCCGCGTCGATTGATACCCATAAAGCCTATATTTTATGAAATTCAAAAATTTGAGCATTTTGGGTCTCGCCACGAAATCGGGTTTTTGGGGTTTTCTCGTTTTAGAACCTTTTTTTTAAAATTTGTTCTGATGAAAACAGATAGGAAACAAAATCTGAAACCTAGAAATAGTTCATTCGACTAGAGCTATTGAGTTTTTCATTGCGATTTACTCATTTTTGTGATTTTTCCGATAAACAAGCCAAAAACACGAAAAACACGAAATCTGAAAATTTTAGCTGAAAAACTGAACAGTTTTGTTTGAACTGACTATCAATCGGTTTCAAATTCTCTGTTCTGTCCGAATTTATTGGAAAATTCAAAAAAAAATCGGTTCAAAATTGAGAAAACTGCAGAAAACTGATTTCGTGGTGAGACCCGCAAAATTTCATGGATATTTTGAAAATCAGGTTCTTAAAACAATAATCCAAACGTTTCAAGCCCTAAACACCAAGAAAACCCTAAAAAAAACACCAGAAAAACGAAAAAACACATAAAAGAGAAAATGGACGAGTTCTTCTTCTTTGCAGTAAAGAGGGGACACATTGTTAGGTGAGAAGCCCTCTTTTCCCCTTCCTAATACCCATTTCTCTGGCTTTTCCCCTCCTTTTTTCCTCCTTTTTTTGATGCATGTCCCTCGGGAAAAGTAAGGGGAAAAGTGGAAGGAAATTGAAAGGAGGAAGTGACTTTTTGGATGTGGAAAACGGGCACATGGGATTAGGCGCATGTTCTTTTTTGATAAAAAGGGGTTTAAACTTGAGATTTGAAAACTTTCATAGTGTTTAAGGTGTTTAAAATGGAATTTTGAGTCGATTGAACCTAATTTCAAAAAAATTTTGAGGTTTTTGAAATTTTTGAAATTTTGAAGTAGGAATTTTTCGAATTTTTCAAAAAGGTTCTGAATCTTTGCAAATGAGGGAAATTTGATCTTTCTAAGTACCAAATAAAAAAGAAAACCTTCAAAAAACACTTGAAATCCAAAAAAATAGCCTAGAAGCATAAAAAGTTCAATGAGATCAACCCTCAAGTTCAGGTTCCCTTCAAGTACTTCAGAAGTCTAAAAACCAAAAAATCGTGAGAATCTTTGAGAATTAAAATTTTTATGATTTGTTTTGAAATCAGCATAAAATTCTGCATCAAATAGAACTAATCACGACAAATTTTTGAAAAAATGAAAAAAAAATTTTTTTTCAACAATTTGTTTTTTTAAATTTTCAGAGTTTGAGCTCTAACTTGCTCCAATTCAGTTTTTCACACATTTCATTGTTATAGATGTGTTTAAAATAAAATTCTGCGTCGATTGATACCAATCATGACGGATTTTGAAGAAATTTTGATTTTGGGGTCTTGGACCCCCAAAGACCCTCTAGGGGGTACATTCCAAAATTTTCAAAATTTTCAAACTTTGGCAATATGGGTATCAAAAAACGTGAATTCAAACGGGCAATTCAAAAAACAATGTAAAACAACCCAGCAACCACTCTGAAAACTACAAAACCTCAAAAAAAAATTTTGAAAAAAAAATTTTTTTCAAGAATTTTTTCACTTCAAATTGAACTTTCCATCTCTTGCAATTAGATGAATTTTTTGCAAAACTTAAAAAAAAACCTCTTATTTCATCTACTTGACGTCATTCAAGAGAAAACGAAGAAAAAAAAAAGAACTTTTTCTGTTTCAAGTCTCCAGTCAGTTTGATGAGAAGGAAAAGCCGCAAAACAAAAAGTTCAGTTGGCTTGAGAAAAAAACAAGAAAAACGTGAGAATCTATGAGAATTGGAGTTACCACAGTATCCCTGGCTATACGAAATACAAATTTGACAAAATTTGAAGTGAGAAATTGAAAACAAAAATTTTTTTTTGGTGTGAAAAAGTGAAAAAAAAAATGTTTTTCTTTTTTTTCTGATCTCGTGTAAAACTCATTATTGAGGTTTTCGGAGCCCACCTGAAGTTTATTTACACTGTTTACACACTGATTTGTTTACCTACACCCTCACAAATGATGTGAGAACAAGAAGGTCACATGGGGTTTTTTGGATTCGTCATTTTTTGTGTTTTGCTCTTGAAAAATCGCATTTTTTGCAGTTTTTACAATGTTCAACGTGTTTTCAAACTGTTTTTCTAAAACTAGAGAAAATTCTACACCAGAAAGTCCCTCGAAACCAGCTTTTTTTTTCCAAAAAGTGAAATAAAATTTAGATCTGTTTCAAAAATGTGATCTTTTTTCACTTTTTTCATAATCCCTTTAGTGCATGCTTCCGGAGATGTTTTGGCATTTTTAATCACTCCACTTCAATTGATAAAATCCATTCAGAAACTCCCAACACATGTATACATTTTTCCGCTAATCCGGATTAGTATTTGGACGGATGAAAAAAAATGTATAACAACACAGGATTTTTATTCATTATTCGGTTCTGCTTTTTGACAGATCAATCGTCTTTTTTCGAAGAGTTAACACAAGAAACAAGTCTCCAAACACATTAATAATTGGCATCAAAACGTTTCGATTCAGCGGAAGCGGGTCTAAGAGCGCGCTGACGCCAAATTGTACAGACGACCGTCAAAAACATACATCGGCGACGAGGCGGCGCCGTATTGGACCGACGCGTACGGGTAGTCTCTGGAAATATATTGGTAATTGAAGAGGGTGAAATTCTCTATCGATTGTTGCTAAATTTGTAGTGAAAAGTTGAATTTTGGGGGGAGAAAAAAGGAAAATGAAAATTTTTGAAAACTTTTAGAATTTAGTTTTTCAATTTTTTTCATTCAGGAGCAGTTATCAAACATTCTAAACATGCTAGAAATGTTTAAAACTAAATTTTGCATCGATTGATACCAATCATGACGGGTTTTGAAAAATTTTTGATTTTGGGGTCTGGAGTCCCCAAAGACCCTCTAGGGGGTACATTCCGAATTTTGAAAATTTCTCACACCTAGGCAATATGGGTGTCAAACCACGTGAAATTGAACGAGGAATTTGAAAAACAAGGTCAAACAATCTAAAAAATGCTCTAGAAGCTACAGTAGCCAAAAGTGGTGGACCCGCTCTGGATTTCCTAGCCGAAAATCTTGAATTTTTCAAATTTTCTCATACCTAGACAATATGGGTGTCAAATCACGTGGAAATGAACGTAGATTTCAAAAAACAAGATCAAAAAATCTTAAAAACGATCTAAAAGCTACAGTAGTCAAAGATGGTAGTCCCTTTTTGGACCCCATACCCGAATTTTCTGAATTTTCCAAAATCCTTGAAACCAGGGCAATATGGGTGTCAAACCACGTGAAATCACACGGAAAATTTAAAAAAAACAAGGTCAACTAACCTAAAACGCTTAGGAAACTATAGTACCCAGAGACTACAGTAACCCGCCAAATCCCAATTTCGAATTTTTCAAAATTTTAAACCTATGCAATATGGGTGTCAAACCACGTGAAATTAAACGGGAAACTCGAGAAACAAATTCAAAACACCCAAAAACACTTTTAAAACTACAGTACCCAGATGCTACAGTAACCCGCCATATCCCCCATCTGACTAGTGATGTGAATTTTTCAAAATTCTTGAAACCTAGGCATTATGGGTATCAAACAACGTGAAATCAAACGGAGAATCCAAAAACTAACAGAAAAACTACTCTAAAGCCCGAAAACCCCCCAAAAAAGATAGGAAAGTCGACTAAAACTACCTGAAACCGTAACCAAACCTGGGTAGGTTGGCCCCATTTCCGCCGTCGGTGAACCTGAAATATAGGTCATTGAAGCACGTTCTTCACTCCGAAAACTACCTGAACATGGATGAGTGATCGAAAGTTCCGTCACGAAGCGGGCTACGGTAGGTACGGTAGCTCTGGTACGGTAGAGCGGCGGAGATGGTCAGGAAGGCGAAGATGAGAAGGAGAACGGTTGCAGAGTGCATTTTACCTAAGGAAAAGTGGTCTAGAAGGGTTTATAAAGGGTTTGAAAAAAAGGTGAAATCGTAAAAGTGACGTTGAAGGAACACTAAAAGACAGCCCAGCCTCATTCGTCATTTTTCACATGCAAGTCACGACTTTTTGAGTTTTTGAGCACTAAAACCTTCTAGAAAGGGTAGACACAGATTAGTATATCTATACGAATCATGTGGAAAACCTGAAAAAGCATGAGAAAATAAAGAAAAATTTTAGATGATGTCAGGTGGGAAGAAAAGGGGCGGGAGAATAGAACTCAAGTGCAGAGCACTTGTGTCTTGTGACACTGGGAGATTTAGGAGAGATTTATGGTGTTACAAAAAGGATATGTACAAAATTGCAAAATTTGGGACAAAAAAAATGAAAAAAAAAATTTGGTGAAAAAACGTTTTTTTTGAAAAATGTTTTTTTGAGTTTTTATTTTTCAGGAGGCATTTTCAAAAATTCTATATACGTTTAAAGTGTTTGAAATGAAATTCTGCATCGATTGATACCAATCATGACGGGTTTTGGAGAAATTTTGATTTTGGGGTCTGGGGTCCCGAAGACCCTCTAGGGGGTACATTCCGAAATTTTCAAATTTCACAAACCTAGCCAATATGGGTATCAAACGACGTGAAATTGGACAGGAAATTCAAAAATTTAGTGAAATTACCCGATAATTGATCTGGAAGCTACAGTACCCAGAAAACCAAAAATGTGCCTTGGAGCCCCTTGACCGAATTTTTCAAATTTTTCAAACCTAGGCAATATGGGTATCAAACCACGTGAAATTGAACGGTAAATCCAAAAATCTATGTAAAAGTACCCTGAAAATGCTCTAGAAGCTACAGTACCCCGAAACTACAGTAACCCGCCAAATCCCGATTCCGAATTTTTCAAATTTTTCAAACCTAGGCAATATGGGTGTCAAATCACGTGGAATTAAACAGAGAATTAGAAAATCTTTGTCAATTTACGCTAGCATCGCATTAAAAGCTGAAAAACCTAAATTAATGAAGTTTGAACACTTTTGGATCTCTTCGAGTTCAATGTCATGAAATCAAGTTATAGACAGTTTTAGGTTTTAGCAATGTAAAATTGCTTTTAAAAGCTTTTTTAAACAACCAACAAACCACAAAACACTGCCCTCTTGTCTATTTCCAAGTGCAACAGACCCTGTGAAACAAAACCGACATCTAAAATTCGCAAAGAAATGACGTCTTTTTCGGAGGATTTTGCGACTAAAAAGAAGCAGAAACAAATTGTGCGTTTAGAACACACAAAAGAATAGCGAAGAGTGGTGAGCAGCTTGGAATTTCCGATGTGTCACACCGCACCGGAAATTAGAAGTCTATTGATACGAAAGGGTTGCTACGTCAATGGGCTGAAAAGGGGCGGGGCTTAATTCTGAAAGCTTTCGATTAATGTTTAAAGCTTTAGAAAGGTTTTGGGGACTTCTAGAACCTTGAATTTCAAAATCAGAAGCCTAAAAAACCATTTTCGAGACAAAAACAAGGAAATGTTTCTTGAAATGGGATGTCTGAAAAAATGACCAAAAAATTCGCAAAAAAAAAACAGAAAAACATTGAAAAAATGCATACATCTGAAATTACAAGGATTCTAGATGTTCCTCCTCTGCAAATAATCCCGTTTTTCAAATCCAAGACAAGACATTACCAAAAAATGTATTACTGCGATCTCGCCACGAAATCGGTTTTTTGCTGTTTTCTCGTTTCCGGACCAACTTTTTTGAACTTTTTCTGATAAAAACAAATAGAAAAGAGAATTTGAAACCTAGAAATAGTTCATTCGACCAGAATTTAAGAGTTTTTCATTGCGATTTACTCATTTTTGAGATTTTTCCGATAAACAAGTCAAAAACACGAAATCTGAAAATTTTCCATGAAAACTGGAAAGTTTTGGTTGAACTCACCATCAATCGGTTTCAAATTTTCTATTCTATCCGTATTCATTGAAAAAATTCGAAAAAATCGGTTCAAAATCGAGAAAACAGCAAAAACTGATTTCGTGGTGAGACCCGCTATGTACAAAAAATAGGAAAACCTGTGGGAAAAATCGGAAAAATTTTCTAATTATTCTGGGTACCAATTTTGATCAGTTTTTGGGGTGCTTTCGTCAGAATCTTGGTGGGAAAATTAGAGAAAAATCTAGGGAAATCGGATATTTTTACCCTCACTAGACAGGTAAATAAGAAGGACAAGAGGTGGGGAAAGTTTGAGGGACATGATTTTTTTTGGGTTTCTGGTGTTTTAGTGACGTTAGAATTGTTAAAAATAAAACTGTACATTAATCAGTACTATGTCTTTCCTCTTTTAAAACAACAAAAAGAAAAAAAATCAAAAAAAAAAAATTTTCAAAAAAATTTTTTTTTGGTAATGAAAACAGTTTTTTGCTGTTTTCTCGATTTTGAACCTATTTTTTTAAATTTTTTTTATGAATTCAGATAGAATAGAGAATTTGAAACCGATTGATAGTCAGTTCAACCGAAACTGTTCAGTTTTTCAGCTAAAATTTTCAGATTTCGTGTTTTTGGCTTGTTTATCGGAAAAATCACAAAAATGAGTGAATCGCAATGAAAAACTCAATAATTCTGGTCGAATGAACTGTTTCTAGGTTCCAAATTCTTTTTTTTATCCGTTTTCAGCAGAAAAATTCAAAAAATTGGTCTAAAACGAGAAAACAGCAAAAAACTGATTTCTTGACAAATTCCGGAAATTAAAAAAATTGTGAAATTTTTTTTCCGATTTTTAGTGGTTTTGGTAGCAATATAGGTATGAAAAAACGCTGAATCGTACGAAAAATAAAATGAAAACCAGGAACTCTCAATAAAAAATTACGAGTGATGAATAAAAAATGACATGTGAAAAAAAAATTTGGGGAAAAATTTGCTAGAAAAAAAGAGAACAATGAATCATACGAAAAAGTAATATTAAGATATTCTGGAGCCTTTTTTTGAGATCCAAAAGACCAAAAATAACCAGTTCTTTTATACCCAAAAAAACCCTCCAATAAAAACTAGAAATTTCCAGGAAAATGATGACAAGTGAACTTGTCGACTGAATTGGGGAAAAAGGCATTCAGAATTCGAAAGTTGTTACGAAAAACAAAAAGGAAAGACGTAGTTTGATTAGAAAATGAAGAAAAAGAAAATGAAGAATTCATTGGAAATTTCTGAGAAGAAGTCTAGAATAAGTTAGCGAAGACAATGATCAAGTGGAAATTTTTTTTTGAAAAAGTTCAATTTTATGGTTTTTAGGGATTCATTGATGCGTTTAGAGCATTTTTTTGATAAAGGAACACACTGAAAAATTGAAAATATGTTGTTTTTGGAAATTTTTTCATTAATTTTTTGGAATTTTTTTTGGAATTTTTTTGGAGTCTGCTAACTTTTTTTTCAATTTGAGGGAGCTCGCAAGATTAAGTAATTCATGGGAAACTGATGTCATCAATTCATTTGTTTGTTTTTTTTGTTTTTTGAGTCAGAAAAATTCAAAAAAAAAACGAAAAAAAATTTCAAAAAAAAATTTTTTTTGGAAAATTTTTTTTGAAATTTTTTTGGAGCATTTTTTGAGCTCCTACTTGCTCTAATCAAATTTTCAATAATTTTTATGTGTTTTACTGTGTTTAAAATAAGATTATGCGTCGATTGATACTAAACATGACAAATTTTGAAAAAAAAAATTTTTTTCGAAAATTTTTTTTGGAGCATTTTTGTTTTTTGAGCTCTAATTTTCTAATATCAAGTTTTCGCATAGTTTCATGTTTTTAGTCGTGTTTAAAGAAAAATTTTGCGTCGATTGATACCCATCACGACGGGTTTTGAAGAATTTTTGATTTTGGGGTATTGAGTCCCCAAAGACCCTCTAGGGGGTACATTCCGAATTTTTCAAAGTTTTGGATTTAGGGCAATATGGGTGTCAAACAACGTGAAATTGAACGGAGAATTCGAAAAACACAGTCAAATTACCCTAAAAATGCTCTAGAAGCTACAGTACCTCAAAAAACTTCGAAAAATAAAAAAAAAAACCAAGTTTATCTTATCGGTCAAATAAATATCACAATAAAAGCGAAAGTAAGTGTAGTGGTGTGAAATAAATCATGAGCAAATAAATATCAGTAAAATATCATTTTTCAAAGGATAAATGGGTGTTTTTCAATTTTACATCAATGCCAAAGTCTCTTGTCTTCTGAATCTCCGGTACAAAGCTTCAGTTTCTTCGTTATGAATTTCCCGGGCCTTCGCTTCAACTATGGGGCTAACCGACCTCTTTGAAAGCGTCGGAGATGTAACTGGACCTCCCTTTCGCTGACGAACTGGATCATCTGGCTTGACCTCCAAAAAAGTCATTTTTTTTCTGAAAACTTTCGAAAAAAAAAAATCCTACCTCCATCATTGGTGGAGTTGTTGGTGGTGTCGTCAACGGGCTTTCTGTAGCTGCTTCTGACTCATCTCTGACGTAGTTATGAGATGAGGAAGCCATGAATTGGTTGTTCCTGTCATGCACCCAGAACGTCTCCATCACTCCTTTTCCCTGAAAACATTGGTTTAGAGGGGATTTGAGAAATAATGACTATGTTAGTGTTAATCAGCAGAGAATTTTGCGTCGATTGATACTAATCATGATAGGGTTTGATAAAAATTTTGATTTTGGGGTCTAAAGACCCTCTAGGGGGTACATTCCGAACTTTTACAAAATTTTCAAACCTAGGCAATATGGGTATCAAAAAACGTAAAATTAAACAAAAATTTCAAATAACAATGTCAAAAAACCCAAAACACTCTAGAAACTACAGTACCCAGAGACTACAGTAACCCGCCAGATCCCAATTCGAAATTTTCCAAAAACTTGGAACCAATGCAATATGGGTGTCAATCAACGTGAAATTTGATGAGGAATTCAAAAAACAATGCCAAACCATTTGAAAATGCACCAGAAACTACAGTACCCAGAGATTACAGTAACCCGCCTCAACCCAAATCTGACTAGTGATGAGAATTTTTCAAAATCCTTGAAACCAGGGCAATATGGGTATCAATCAACGTGAAATTGAATGGAGAATTTAAAAAACAATGTCAAACTACCCCAAAACCTCCTAAAACACCGGAAAAACCAACCTTAATGATGACATCTCCCCTAGACGAAGTGTTATACTGATTCGGGTAATGCTTCTGCAAAAGTGTATAGGATGCGGCACTGAGATGAATGTGGGATGCTAAAAATCAATTTTAACCTCAAATTTTCAAACTTTTACTCACGTTTTCCATTACTTTCCATCCTTGAAGCAGTATTCACAGTATCACCAAAAAGGCAGTACCTCGGCATGCTCAATCCGACAACTCCAGCTACACAGGGCCCGGAATTGACTCCTACACGTAGTTCTACAGATTCCCGGGGTAGATGGGGTATTTTGAACGCTTTGCAGTAACTCATAAAATCCAGGGAGAGCTCTACAATTTGTCTGAAAAAATTTTTTTGGGTGAAAAAAAAATTTTCAAAAAAAAAATTTTTTTTTTGAAATTTTTTTTTTCAAAATTTTACTTGATATGTTGATTTCCATTTCTCGACGGTAATCCAGAAACACATAAATATCCATCACCAATCGATTCCACTTTATAAACACCGTGTTCCTCGATTATTGCATCAAAGTTACTGTACAGGTCGTTGAGCAAGTTTACCACCTAAAAACTTGAAAAAAATGAAAAAAATAGGAAAACCAGGCAAATTACTTGGAATGGAGAGCATTTAGCAGCTAATTGAGTAAATTTGACGACATCTGAGAAGAATACAGTCACAGAATCGAAGCCTTCGGGTTCAACGGTTTGGCCTTGTTTTAGACGCTCGGCTACTTGTCTGGAAATGGGTAATTTTTAGTTTTAGAAGATTATATAAAGTTAAAAATGATAAGGAAAAAATTCTACATCGATTGATACTAATTACGACGTGTTTTGAACGATTTTGAAAATTTCAAATTTTACTGCAAAGTGACACTTGGTGGGTCTCCCGAAGAATTCGGGTTTTGGGGTTTTCTTGGTTTTGGACTGGTTTTTTTGCAGTTTTTCTATTGAAAAATGATGATAAAAATAAGAGTATTAAACCTATAGACAGTTGTTTTCCTTAAACATTTATTTGGTTTTTGAGGAAAAAAATGAAAAAAAAATTTTCCGATTTTTCAAATTTTTTTTTTAAAAAATAAAAAATAACAAAAATCGGTGTTTTCAATAGAAAATCAATGTTTTATAGGTTTTGAGGATTGTTTTCTATCTATTTTCAACAAAAAACTTTACGAAAATCGGTCCAAAACCCAGAAAACCGCAAAACCGAAACTGTATTTTTTGTAGTTTGTAGTGTCATTTTTCACGAGTTGAAAAATGACAAAAATTGGTGTTTTGCAATGGAAAATTAGAGTTTCTACGTTGAGAAAATTGTTTTCTATCAATTTTGAGCAAGAAACTGTTCAAAAAATGCTCCAAAACCCAGAAAACCACAAAACCGAAACTCTATTTTTTGTAGTTTGTAGTGTCATTTTTCAGAAGTTGAAAAAAGATAAAAATCGGTGTTTTGCAATAGAAATTAACGTTTTATAGGTTTTAAGGACTGTTTTCTATCATTTTTCGACAAAAAACTGCAAGAAAATCACTCTAGAACCAAGAAATAACCAAAAAACCAACTCCCTCAATTTTTGTAGTTTGTAGTCTAACTAAACTCACTTCGGCAACATTCTCCCCAACAGCACATCCGCTTTTTTCTTCTCCGCAGTCAATTCCTTTGTCCGATCCTCCACTTCCACCTCTAAATTCGTTGTATAATCCTCCAAAATGTTAAAAACATGATCCATAAGATTTCCTTTTTTCGGCATCATGGTCTTCAACAAATTACAAATCACATCTGCATTCGGTCGATCCGCTGGTTCTTCTGTCCAGCAGTCTTTGATAAGGATTAGAAGGTTGTTGTTGATTTCAATGCCATCTAATTCCAATTCAGGACGGATTGTATTAGGGCCACCTTTTTTGATACGGTAGATCACTTCTGGAAAGTGGAAATGGACGTATTGCTTTTTTGGAGTTTTCTCGCTTTAGGCCAATTTTTATGAGTTTTTGTTATGAAAAACAAATAGAAAAGAGGATTTTGAGCCTAGAAATAGCCAATTTGACCGAGTTTAGTTAGTTTTTCATGGTTTTCCATTACTAATTACTCATTTTTGTAGTTTTCAGTTTTTTCCAAAAACACGAAATCGGAAATGTTTCTATGAAAAACTCAAAAATTCCGATCGAATTGATCATTTCCAGGCGTCAAATTCACTTTTCTATTTGTTTTTGTTAACAAAAACTCAAAAAAATTGGTCTAAAACGAGAAAATACCGAAAAACTGACTTGGTGGCACTCGGTGGGTCTCACCACGAAATCAGTTTTTTGGAGTTTTC
>LR537628.1:164657-190833 GCA_900883565.2 Caenorhabditis panamensis
CAAAAAACTGACTTGGGTGCACTCGGTGGGTCTCACCACGAAATCAGTTTTTTGGAGTTTTCTCGTTTTTGGACCGGTTTTTTCAAGTTTTTGTTTGAAAAAATGAAGAGAAAACAATATTTTGAGCCTAAAAATAGCAAATTTGACCAGGTTCAGTTAGTTTTTCATTGCAAATCATTCGTTTTTGTAGTTTCCAGTTTTTTCCCAAAAACACAAAATCTGAAAATTTTTCATGAAAAACTCTAAAATTCACGTTAAATTGACTGTTTCTATGCTTCAAATCTTTCTTTCTATCCGTTTTTATCAACAAAAACTCAAAAAATCGGTCTAAAACGAGAAAACCCCAAAAAACTGACTTGGGTGCACTCGGTGGGTCTCGCCACGAAATCAGTTTTTTGGCGCTTTCTTGTTTCAGATTGATTTTTTTGTGTTTTTGTTATGAAAAACGGGTAAAACAGAAAATTTAAAGCCTAAAACGATCAAATTTTACCAGAATTATTGAGTTTTTCATAGAAAATTTTCAGATTCCGTGTTTTAGGCGGAAAATTGCAAAAATGGTAATTCGCTTGGAAAACAATGAAAAACTAACTGAATCTGGTCAAATCAACTATTTCCAGGTTTGAAATGTTTTCTTCTTTTCGGTTTTATCAAAAAATTTCAAACAAATCGAACCCAAAACGAGAAAACACCAAAAAAGTAGGATCAACCTACAGTGCTCCTTACCATCTACAGTATCCTTCCTTTCTCCCATATTCCATGCTTCTTTCCGGGTCAAAATCTCAGAAGCAATGATCCCCAGAGAGTATATATCAGCAGGTTTCTCAATTTGTTCAGGAAGCAAAGTTCCTCGAATCACTTCTGGAGCCATCCACAACTGCCTTCGTTTCATGGGCTTTTTCTCTTCTGCAAGGGCTCCCAACCCGAAATCCGTTAGCTTTGCTTGCCAACTCTCATTTACAAGTACAGTACCACTCCGGAGGTTTCCATGAACGTGTAGAAAACTGTTGTGAAGGTACTTTAGGCCTTCAGCCATGTCTCGGATCACACAGAACATGAAAAATGGGTCGATGGAGAAGTTTCCTTGACCGATTATGTCCTGGAAATGCATAATTTGGATTTGCCGTTTCATTTTACGTGGTTTGACACCCATAATGCCCTAGTTTCAACGATTTTGAAAAATTCACATCACTAGTCAGATGTGGGTTGGGGGCAGGTTACTGTAGTCTGGGGTACTGTAGCTTCTAGATCAATTCAAAGGTGTTTCAACATTGATTTTTAAATTTCCCGTTCAATTTCACGTCGTTTGATACCCATATTGCCCTACTTTTGAAAATTTTTGAAAAAGGGGGCGGAGCTTCTGGACCCTTTCTGGACCCTACATCCCAAACTAATTTTTTTTTTCAAAATCTGTCATGATTAGTATCAATCGACGCAAAATTTGATTTCAAGCATTTATAGCCTTATCATTTTGCTTCAAATTTAGATTTGAGCAAGATGTAGTTCAAAAATTGATTCAAAAAATTTTCAAAAAAAACAAATTTCTTCAATTTTTTCAAAAACTTTTAGCTAGAATTTCTCACTTACCTGCAAGCTCCCCCTCATGCACATCTTCCAAACCGCAATATAATCCGCTGCATCAATAGACATCCCAATAAACTTGTTGATATTGTCATGTTCCAATTTTCTCAATTTCACGAAATTGTCATAGTCATGTCGAAAAAGGTTAGAAGCTGGGTGAGCGGTGGTTAGAACTGGCTCTTTCTCCAGATAGAAGATGGAATAGTTGGAGAAAGTTGAGTCAAATGTCATTTTCGATGTGTCAGTGATCTGAGAAGCCATTCCAGATTGTAGAGATCTCTTGGACATTCCCTTTTTTTCACGTTTTGGTGGTTTTTGAAGTTTGACAAATGGAATTTGCCACTCGGCGTTGATACGGTCTCTTTCTAGCTTTTTTTGCCTACAAAAAAGTGGTTTTTTCATGTTTTTTACTGCGGTTACACGAAATGACACTCGGCGGGTCTCGCCACGAAATCGGTTTTTCGCTGTTTTCTCGATTTCGAACCGCTTTTTTCAAACATTTTTAAAGAAATTGGATAGAATAGAGAATTTGAAACCTGATGATAGTCAGTTCAACCAAAACTTTTCAGTTGTTCAGCTAAAATTTTCAGAATTCGTGTTTTGGCTGAAAAATTACAAAAATGAGTAAATCGCAATGAAAAACTCAATAATTCTGGTTGAATGAACTATTTCTAGGTTTCAAATTCTATTTTCTATCCGTTTTCATCAGAAAAAATACAAAAAAGGTGGTCCAAAAACAAAAAAAAAACAGCGAAAACCGATTTCGTGGCGAGACCCTCCGTGACGGGACTCCAGTGAAATCAGTTTTTTTTGTCATTTTCTCGTTTCTGGACTGATTTTTTTAATATTTCATGACAAAAACAGATAGAAATGATAACTTGGAGCCTAGAACTATCAAATTTGACCAGAATTATTGAGTTTTTCATAGAAATTTTCAGTTCTCGTATTTTTGGAAAAAAACTGAAAACTAGAAAAATGAGTAAATCGCAATGAAAAACTCAATAATTCTGGAAGAATGAACTATTTTTAGGTTCCAAATTCTTTTTTCTATCCGTTTTCATCAGAAAAAATTCAAAAAAATCGGTTAAAAATGAGAAAACAGCAAAAAAACAGATTTCGTAGCGAGACCCGCCAAGTGCCACTTTGTGTGACCATGGTAATAAACAAACCTCATAACATAAATGACAAAAATGAGCATTAGAATCAAAAGAAATACTAGAATTCCTCCAATCGAAAACACCAGGGCTCCGTACTGATCTACAAACGATTTCGGGCAATCTGTTCCAAGGAATCCACAAATCGGAACCGACAACGGCCTTTTTCCTCCATACCAATACCATAAAACCGCCTCATTTGTATAGCCAATAGACACACTCTGAAAAAAAACACGCCGCTTATCAAAATCTTATCATTCTTGTTACACCCCCCACCGCGCCTCCATCCAAGGAGTAAGTCAGGTTCATGAAGGACGCTTGATCGTAAGCGGAATTCAAAGCGTAGAGCATTAGTTTAGGGACTCTTGAGTTGTTGGCATTGATGGACACTTCTCCGGTGAGACCTGGAATGATAAGGAATAGAGGAAAGTGATAATAATGATGAGGAAGAAACTCACGGTACCAGGATATCTTGAGAACTACGAGTCTAGAGTCAGTATTGTATTGTTAATTGTGATCTCCAGGAGATTTGGAGTGATTTGATACCCATATTGCCCTACTTTTGAAAACTTTTGAAAAAGGGGGCGGGGCTTCCGGACCCCTTTTGGACCCCCTAGCACAGAATCCGAAATTTTTTCAAAATATGTCATGATTAGTATCAATCGACGCAGAATTTGGTTTTAAATTTAACAAACTACATGAAACGCTTCGAAAACTAGTGCAGAAAGAATTAGAGCTCAAAAAATTTTTGAAAAAAATTTTTTTTGTTGCTTTTTTTCTTTGGTTTTTTTTTAGGTTTTTACTCACAATCTAGAGGAAAAACTTAATGAATTTTAAAATTTGACGTGTTTTGATACCCATATTGCCCTGCATTTCGAAATGTTCGAAAAAGGGGGTGGGGCTTCCGGACTCTTTCTGGACCCTCTCCCGAAATCCAAAATGTTTCCAAAATATGTCATGATTAGTATCAATCGATGCACAATTCATTTCTAAAAACAGCTGATTACATAAAACGTTTCGAAAACTAGATTAGAAAAGATTAGAGCCCAGAAACTTCCCCTCACATACCCGTGAATGATGTTCCTCCTGAAATTTGGTTCCAAAGTTGTATTCTTATGTATTTTCAAAGAGTTAAACTATATTCTACCGTACCTGCAAAGTTCAACTGCATTCCATCAGTGACCATTTGCACATTTTTCACATCGCTTGGATTCCGATTGTAGATATTCGTTATGGCCATGCCATAAAGGTAGAAAACGTCATGGAGACTTCTAGCAAAGGCTGCTGCGCCCTGAAACATACTCTAAAGTGATTCTCAAAGTAAAAACGAACACTTTGAGAAGCATTTTGACAAGCTGGAGTGCTACAGGAGACCGGTGGGTTGACTACGACTGCTGCACATGTTTGAGTAAAGGTATTCAAGTAATTGACATCTGGGACATCTGTGGAAAGGTCCATCTGAAAAATGAAGACTGTTTTGATCGTATAACCCTAGTTTTTTGATACCACAAGCATCCTAGTCGCTGCCACCTTCAATTTCTCATTGTACCCATCATCCACCGCCAAACTCCAAAACGGACTGAGTCCCGAAGACACTGAAAAGGGGCGGGGCTTATTTCAAGGATCTCATTTTTTGAGGTTAAATTAGTATACACCATCTAGGATTAGTCAAACTACATACAACGTCACCACATTTAAACTTACAGCAATCAAACTCACATTTCGTTTGCCCTGCAGTTTGCTTACCTAAAAAACAAAACAAAGGATTTTGAAACGAATAGCAATAAACGTACCGAACCCGATACTCCGAAGAGCCAAATTTATATGGACATACTCATCAGTAACCATATTCTGATCAGTTATCATTCGGAGGTATCTTCGGCGGGTGGTAGCGGTTTGCAGGACCACGATTAGTACTGAAAATGAGGCAAATAGGTTGTGGAACAATTCAAAAAAACGTTACGATTGATTTCCTAACATTTTCCCGTTTTTTAACACACACCCTTCCGCCTCGCCAATACCGCGCGACGCGCCAAAACACCGCGCACATCTTCACCCTCCACGCCTGCCGTTTACAGCTGCCCGTGTGGCCTAGTGGGTAACACGCCCGCCTTCCAATTTTGACCTCGCGGGTTCGAACCCCCCACTGGAGAAATTTGTTTACTTTGGGCTCCTCTGAGCTTCTGCCACGTCATAATAATCTGGGAGCATTAGAAGAAGCTCTGGGAGCCGGTGTGAGGTGGAGAGGAAAAGTAGAATACGGTAGATTTCCGTGAAACTGACAAAGTATAAACCCGATTGGAGCACTTTGAAGTCTAGGGCTTCAAATGTAGATTTGAAGCCCTGGGAACCTAATTATTGATGCTCTAATGTGCTCCAAATCACAGAGCATCTGCTTTATCTTATCCTCTGACTAATTAGGTATCCAGGGCTCCGAAATATTAGAAAATTGCTAATTTTGAGCCCTGAGCTTCAAAGTGCTCCAATCGGGCTCATACTTTGTCAGTTTCGCGGAAATCTACCGTATTCTACTTTTCCTCTCCACCCCACACCTGCTCACGGAGCTTCTCTTGTGCTCCAAGAGTACTATGACGTGGCAGAAGCTCAAAGGAGCCCAAAGTAAACAAATTGATGTGGCGGGGGTTCGAACCCACGAGGTCAAAATTGAGAGGCGGGCGTGCAACCCACTAGGCCACACGGGCAGTTGAAAACGGTGGCGCAAAGGGTGAAGATGTGCGCGGTGTTTTTGGCGCGCTGCCCGGATTGGTGATTTCGAAGGGTGTGCGTTAGAAAACATGCATTTTGATTAGCTGCCCACCTCTGCATCGACTCTTCGCCCTATTCAACGCCTGAATATACGCTGAATCCGTCGAACTTGAATCTCCACCGGGAAGTGCTTGTTTCACGACTACATTCACTGGATACGTTTCATAAGCGTTGATGGCAGACTCCACGTCATTGATGATAGATAATGGATAGTCCTGATCAGTGGATTCATAGTACAAAGCAACTCTATCCCAATCCATGAGTTCCAGAAGTTTTACAAGGGAGTAACCGAGGCTGGAAGGATTGGAAAATGGATCCTGGATAAAGTAAGTACTCACGATAACGAGTTCGCCATGATATTCGTCAAATACGGATATCTCTCAGCATCAGTAAACTTTGAATCAGTTACAAAACCCCAAGCAAGTAGAGGAGTACTGTAGTAGGTGGCCATTGTTGCCATTACTTCCATTGCTAAAGACGAAAAGTTGATTTTTCCTATTTCGGGAAGCCTTACGAGCTTGACACGGAGGTCCTATGACAACATCGAGCTTCTTGGTTCTCATAAAATCCATGCCGACGGAAGCCCCGAGTGAGCGATCACACTCGGTGTAGTTGACGTAGATTCTGGAAGATTCTATGGGTGGTTTTTCTAAAAGTTTTGAGGTGAAAATGGTGTTTGGGATCTATCTGGAAGGTTTTTGGTTAGAAAAAATGAATCTACAACTTTTTTTGAGCCTGGGAAAGACCTAACCATTACAGCCGACCCACCTACTACTAACACGAAATCGGTTTTTTGCTGTTTTCTCGTTTTCGGACCGATTTTTTTAAATTTTCTCAATGAATTTGGATAGAATAAAGAATTTGAAACCTAGAAATAGTTCATTCGACCAGAATTATTGAGTTTTTCATTGCGATTTAATCATTTTTGTAACTTTTCAGCCAAAAACACGAAATCTGAAAAACTGAACAGTTTCGGTTGAATTGACTATCAATCGATGCCAAATTTTCTGTTCTATTCGTTTTCATCAGAAAAAATTCAAAAAAGTTGGTCCAGAATCGAGAAAACAGCAAAAAACAGATTTCGTGGCGAGACCCGCCGAGGGCCACTTCGCGTGACCGCAGTTTTCCGGAGTTTTCTTGTTTCTGGACCAATTTTCTCAGTTTTTCTTGACGAAAACGGATAGAAAAGCGGATTTGAAACTTAGAAATAGTAAATTTGACTAGAATTATCGAGTTTTTCGAAGGAAATTTTCAGATTTCGTGCTTTTCGTCGAAAATTTTTAGAAAAAAGATGATTCGCTCGGAAATCAATGAAAAATAGCCTATTTGAAAGATTTTGGCTAGAATGGGAGATTCTAAACATTATCTAAAGGATTCAGGAACTAGTAGAGAATGTTATAGGATTCATGAAGATCTTTTTGAACTTTCTAGATCTTCCTCAGAAGATCCTATCCTCCTTGACTCACTCAAAATCAAACGGCGCAATAAACCCATCATCCCTCAACTTCTGAATCGCCAAATTGATCGCTCCACCAGACATTGGCCATCCAATACTATCAGTTTCAGTGTTCTGTACCGCTGCGACACCAACATGAATCTAAACTTTTCAAATTTTCAAAATAAGGGGATACGGTTACTACCGTAACCCTCTGACTAGCAGGAACTGGTGTTGTCGACGTTGTACTATCGGTTATTTGACATTTTATATCAAAAACCAACAGGAATAGTAGGAAAATAAGGATCCAGAAGAACATTTGGTATAGCAGAGAGAAATATCGAGTAGTATACCAAGTGGAAAAATACGAAAACTGCGAAGGGATTAGTAAGCGAATTTCAAATTTCAAATCTCAAATTCAAATTTCGAATCGGAAACCTTTCTAAAAGGCAAAGGGCTTCTTTGCGATGTGTTTTTAGTGAATCACACGCCCACTTGACACCGAAATTCATGGGAAAATTTTAGATCAAGTCATGTGAGAAAAATTTCATGTGATCTGGAAAACAGGGGGTGGATGATGGATGCTAGTACGATGCTTTGGAATTCCGTTTTTGCTCTTCAAAAGATCCTCAATGTTTCACAGGGGGTACGGAAGGTTCCAGAGCTCCAATTTGATGAATCACTGCGCCTTTGAGTTGTTTACCGATAGAAACGACATACTGATAAGAAAATTATGACTGATAAAGAGATTTTTAATCACAGTCATTTTAATTTTCATCGCGGGCTCGTCTCTTTTTCGTTTCCAATTTAAGAGTGAGCAAACCCTATTTTATGTTAGTTATGACCTCTGGAAACATTGTGAAGCTCAACGTCGGTGGTACCATCTTCCAAACCACTAGATCTACCCTGACATATAATAAACCTGCATTCAGAAATGAGGAGTCTTTGTTTAAAAAGATGTTGGAGTCTAAAGTTCCGGTAAGTGTAAGCTAAATGTAAGAAAAAACCGAAAAACTAAATTTCAGGTAGAACTAGACTCTGACGGTTGTATTTTCATAGATCGAGATCCTACTCATTTCCGATTCATTCTCAATTTCATGAGGGACGGCAGTGTTGAACTACCCGAGAATCTGAAAGACGTCAAGGAGATTCTAAAGGAAGCGGAGTTTTATCTTTTGCCGAGATTACAGGTGCTTTGCAAGCAAGAAGAACAACTGCTTCTAAGAATGTAATTTGATATCTCTCCCTTGTTTACTTGAAAATAAAAAACGAAATCGTAATCTAACCAATCCTTGTTTGCGAAGTTTCGTCTGATAAGAACACCTCACATTGTTTTCTAACATAACTTTCTCTGTCATGTCTTATGAAAAAGTTGTCAAACTTGACTTTGCGGGCACTGTATTCCGGTAACACAGGCTCTCCAGGAGTTGATTACGTTGGTATTTACGCTGTTTGCTTCAATTTGATGAATCACAGTGGTTTTTAGTTGTTTGCCAGTAAAAACGACACACTGATAAGAAAATTCTAACTGATAACATGGTTTTTTATCACAGTCATTTCAATTTTTGACGCGATCGCGTCCCTTTTTCGATTCCAATTTAAGAGTGAGCAAACCCTATTTTAGTCATGGCTTCTGGGAACATTGTGAAGCTGAACATCGGTGGTGTCACTTTCCAAACTACTCGATCCACCCTGACAAAGTATGATTGTATGATTAGAGCAATGTTGGAATCAGGAGTTCCGGTAAGTTTGAGCCTAGAAAAGCCGCATAAACTAGACAAATTTCAGGTAGAACTAGACCCGTCCGGTTGCATATTCATAGATCGAGACCCCACTCATTTCCGACTCATTCTCAATTTCATGAGAGACGACGACGTTGAACTCCCAAAAGATCAGAAAGAAGTCAAGGAGATTCTGAGGGAAGCCGAGTATTATTTGCTGGAAGGCCTGGTTCAATTATGTCAAAACCAAACAGGATATCGTGTTCTAAAAGATCAGTCGGAACTGATAGACTTACTGATGAAAACAAAAAAAGATGTTCTGGTTCTGGAATACCCATTTCTTTTTTATTTCACATTTGAACAAGAAAATTTGAAAAAATTGATTTCGAAGTATGAAAATCGAGTGGATATTGTTTTCTGTGAGTTGGTAGACACATATGAATAATTGAATGTTTTTTTCAGTGAAAACCGGAAAAAAGAACGAACAACATTGGCATTTCAAGCATTACCGTCATTTGCACCCAAAAAGAGATCAATATGACAGTGACCGGTTGCTCCATCAGATCGATTATCGATCGGAAATAGACAAGATTGTTGACGATGTTGAACGATATTTGAGATAAAAGGAGACAGAAAAATATTCCGATCCTCTTCACCAGTTTGTTTTTTTTAATCCCTCATTTCCAGTTTTCAGTAAATTTGCTGTTTTTATGTTATCAATGAAACATTTTTTGTTTACCAATGTTGTTTTTACTAGTCTTTTGTACTAGTAGAGTGTAAAACCAATCAAGTACATACCAGTTTTCGCAACAAATTAGTACAAAAAGCAGTCAAAAAGTGTAACCTTTCAAAATGAACCACTCTGCTGGCTACCGTATTCTGAATTCTGACGAGGAGCTATTCGACTTTTTATTGAAGACTGATAAAGTGAGTTTTTATCAATATCTTTTGAACTTGTATGTTTTTGAGGACGTTATTCTCATTTACTTCGGGAAGAAGTTCAATTTTAGTCAAAATTTCAATCAGAAAGTTATCAAGGATTTCATCGACAAGTACACTGGAAAAGTGGAGATTTTGTTCAGTTAGTTTTAACTTTCCAGTTTTTCACGACCATTTACAACTTGTTTTCAGTAAAATCTTGTGAAGAATTGGAAAACGACTGGAGATATCAATTCATCAAGCATGACCCCCCAAACGATACAGATTCCGAGGAAAAACAGAAATTCTTGGCGTTTTTTGAAAGTATTGATAACTGTTTAGCAGAGAAACTGGAATAAAAGAATAAAACACACTTTATCATCGAACAAAACGAAAAAATGAAAAGGCACACGAGTTAAAAGACAATCCTCTAGTTGTTGCTAGTAGTCGCCGACAGATTCCCCTCTCGGTTCTTTCTCTTCTTACGGATACAGCAGAAGACGGCGATTCCGATGGAGGAGATGAGCAGGAGCAAGATGATGGCGAGCAGCACGTAGAACCAGATGGCTTTGTAGAATGGACAGACGTCAAACTCCGAACAGCAAAGGTCTAGTTGTTTTTGATCGCAGTTGTTTTTTTCGTTGCACTCATCGATATCTAAGTCGGCAAAAGTTAGCTTCGGTACTTATTGCTCTAACAACTTACATTCCTCGCATTTGGCAGCTCCCCATGCTTTCAAAAGTTCTTTTCCTCTTCCCGACGACAGCGCCATCTTCCACAAGACAAGCTAAACTTGTTATGATCCTACTTTGATTGCCCCTGGACCATTGAACTAGAGCGTTGCACTAGGCCTAGGGTGCCAGAACAACACAGGTTAAAAAGTTCAGGCCTCCAGACCAGTTTAGTTTCACGTAAAACATCTTGCAAAAGAGAAAAAAAGAAGAAAAAAGATTCTCCCCGGCCGGGAATTGAACCCGGGTCTCGCATGTGACAGACGCGGATACTCACCACTATACTACCGAGGACACGGCGACACGGGCGCCAGAGGCCGTAGAGGAGCGCGTCTAAAAAACTCTGATCGAATTAGAGTTGACAAATCGTTTCAAATTCATTTATAAAATTTCAGCGATATATAAAAAAGTTTTCTAGCTGATTCTTGCAAATTTAAAAGTCCAGGAATAGGATTTTAGTGGAATGCTTGTGAAGATCAATCTAAATCAGCGCTTAAAAAATTTGCAACACTTTTCAAAAAGCACTCCAGTTCTCGTTCGTGAAAACCGATTTTTCTGAATTTCTCGCTGTTGATTTCTTTTCCCAATGAGTAATAATTGATACTCCATTTTTGTCCGTTGTGTTCTTTGACCACTAAAGAAAAATTATGAATTCAAGAAGTGTTTAGAAATCATGCACGTACTAAACACAATATCGACTTTTCCTTTGTTCTTTTGGGAAAATTCTCGGAATAAGTGGAGATTGGCTTGCAAATCATGAAGTACAACACTGACGTAAATTATCAAAACATCCTGAAACATTTTGATATTGAGAACAAACGATTTTCTACGATTACCTTTTCGGCTTTAACAAGAACTTCGAACAACTCTCCCTTAGTTTTCACTACTCTGAAATCTGGATTCAACTGTGTTGGCATATATAACGTATAGTTATGACAGAAATGAACGAGTTCTTCCAAGCAATAGAACTCGGCTTCCTTCAGAATCTCTTTGACGTCCTTCTGATCTTTAGGGAGTTCAATGGCACCGTCTCTCATGAAATTGAGAATGAGCCGGAAATGAGTGGGGTCTCTATCAATGAATATGCAACCGGAGTGGTCTAGGTCTGTCTGTAAATGTGGTTTTTCTCGTTGTTTCTTGTCTCGACTTACAGGAACTCCACTTTGCAGCATTGCTCGGAACATACAATCATACTTTGTCAGGGTGAAACGGCTAGTTTGGAATATGGTACCACCGACATTGAACTTTACAAGTTTGTGGTAGGAGAATGAGGACATTTTGGATATGAGTAGAGCAAAAGAATCGACTAGAAAATTGACAAACGGGAGAGACGCAATTGGACTAGACAACGAGACTGGTCAATGGACCTCTTTGTCTGTTTCCAGTCTTTCTGCGTCTCCGGCTGACCTCACGTCTAATAGCAGACAAGACAGCAGTGAGACAGCCTGCGTTAGCCGTTCGTTGAACTCGGAAGCAAAATTGTGAAACGGAAAAGAGAAAAAAGATTCTCCCCGGCCGGGAATTGAACCCGGGTCTCGCATGTGACAGACGCGGATACTCACCACTATACTACCGAGGACACGGCGACACCGGCGCCAGAGGCCGTAGAGGAGCGCGCGCTTTCAGAGGGTTTTAGGGTGGTTCGAGAGTTGAGAAACTGCTTATGAATTGTGTAAACATTTCGGAAAATTCACTTTTCAGAGTTAGTTGGCTTCTAGAGTCGTATCCTTGGTTTCCATGACCACCAGAAGCCTCTCGACCGTAAATCACTCAAATCCGACTCACCTTTCCTTTTTGACAGGTCAAATGTACTTCAAAAAGGCGGTTCAGAATTGTCACTTTGTACTAAGCTTGAGCTTTTGACGTTTTCAAGTGTGCAAAAGGAAAAAAGGGGCGGGGCTTGTGGAGCTGTACGGATTTAGAAAGTTGTTAGTTAGTCGACTTTTGGACTGCCCGGTGGCGGCCGGTTTGCTGATTTTTTGAAAGTTTTGAAGTTTGCTTTTTATCTACATATTGAAATCCAGGAGAAACTAGAGCGGGTTCAAGTAATCATTGGAAACAAGCTCCTCTCTTACAACATCGACCTCAATTACTCTACGTAAGGCTTTCTGGATGTTATAGAACTTCTCTAAAACCTTTTTTATTTCAGAAGAGCCACCAAAACTCTCTCTTCCTAACGGAGACATTCTATTAGCCAATGTGATAGTGATAGGAAACTGCAAAACAATTGTGGACATGCATAGAAGACTACCAAATCAACCAAATTTTTGAAAAAAAGTAGGATAAAACTGCACAAAAAAATTCATGTCAATTGGAAATTTTCAGGTTCTCAAAGTTTCTGAATATCTCAATCCACAGCAAGTTTCACCAATTAGCCTTGATGCCGCTTTGTTTCATTTTTTTTAAAATTATTTATTTTGTTTAATTTTAAAATTTTTACACAGATAAATATCATAATAATCTCAATTCCATTATCAGTTCAGACATCTTATTTTTAAGGTCGGGTCATTCGGGCGGATCTTTATCTCTTATTTTTAAATTTGCTTATTCATATTTAAACTTGATTGAATTCAAAATTTTCAGACTGTATTCCAATCATGAAATCAATTTTTATATTTTTTCTAATACCATCTGCGTATTTTTGTGAAGGTAAGCAAAACAGTCTAGAAATAAGTTTTTCCTTTAAATAGTGCAGCTTAACATACTCAACGTAAAATTCTGCGTCGATTGATACCCATATTGATAGGATTTGATGAAATTTCGAAAATTCGAAATTTTGGGTCTCGCCACGAAAACCAATTTTGGGTGTTTTCTCGGCTTCGAATTGATTTTTTGAGTTTGTTTGTTGAAAACTGAGATTTTAAACTTTGAATATGTTTAGAAAATCAAGCTAGAACCAAAAAAAACCGAAATCCCGATTTCGTGGCGAGACCCAAAAAACACAATTTTCCAAATTCCACCAAATATAGTTTAATTGGGTATCAATTAGCGCAAAATTTCATAATCTCCGTGAAATTCTGCGTCGATTGATACCCATAAACCCTATTTTCTGTGAAATTCAAAAATAGTGGTATGTTGGGTCTCACCACGAAAACCCTTTTTTTTCCAAATTGCAAGTAAATCAAGCGAAAATAGGTGTATAATGCTTATTTTTACCATTGTTCATCAAAAACAAGCAAAAAAATTGGCCCAGAACTTAGGAAACCCCGAAAATCCAATTTCGTGGCGAGACCCACCGGACTGGTCCATTTTGAGCGAAAATCAAAATTTACGAAAATAGGTCATGATGGGTGTCATTCAAAGCAGAATTTTATGCTGAACATGAAAAACGTAATGAAAAACTACAATTCATCGTATTTCAGCTTCTACAAACACTACCACCCCCTTCAACATCGATAACAAAATTGTAAAACTCGAAAAAGAGTGTCTATCTCATCAAGAACTTTTGGAGATGACTGGTTATCAAACTGGCACTACTACCGCTGAGTATGTAGTGTTAGCAAGCTTGGGAGTCCTTGCAGAAGCTATTGGGCTCACAGAGCTCCGGAAGACCCTGGGTTTTGCACCTCTTGGTCCATGGATTCCCTGGAATTGGTCCAATGAAAAAGAGGATTTACCTGAAGCGAAGACTTTAGAGGAGTATTATAATCAAAAAGAGCCTAAACATCCATTTAGAAGCACTTATTCGAGTCGTTTACGTTCTTTTCGACTATCTATTCCCGAAAAAGATTTTCCGCGAGCCATTCAGTTTTTGGATAGACGGTTTCCATCGATTAGGGAGGTTTTTAAGAGGAGCTTTCAAGTGAATGGAGACGTTGATAGATCTACAATTGACATGCTGATAGAAAAATGTCGAGAGATAACCAAGAAAATCGAACATTCAATGACTGAAGGTTTTTTTGAAACAGATTGTATGTTGAGACGGATACGAAAGGAGTTTGTTTATAATGGTGGGTACAGAAATAATCAGCATAAAATTTTGCATCGATTGATGCCCATAAAGCCTATTTTCTGGAAAATACAAAAATTTGGAATTTTTGGGTCTCGCCACGAAATCGTGGTTTTTTTAATTTCGTAGAAAACAGGGTTTATGGGTATCAATCGAAGCAGAATTTCATGGAGATTGAGAAATTTTGCGTCGATTGATACCAAAAAGTCTATATTTTGTGGAATTTGAAAATTTGTGCATTTTGGGTCTCGCCACGAAAAATTTTTTTTTTTTTAAATTTAGAGTAAATCAGGCGAAAATGGGTTGAATATGCTTATTCTTATTATTTTTTATCAAAAACAAGCAGCAAAATGGCCCAGAACTTAGAAAACTCCAGAAACCCGATTTCGTGGCGAGACCCAAATATCAAAATTTTTGAATTTCACTGAAAATATGCTTTAAGGGTATCAATCGACGCGAATTGTTGAAGAGATTATGAAATTCTGCGTCGATTGATACCCATAAAGCCTATTTTCTGTAAAATACGAAAAATGGGTTTTCGTGGCGAGACCCAAAACAGCCAAATTTTTGAATTCCACAAAACATAGGCTTTATGGGTATCAATCGACGCAGAATTTCATAATCTTTATCAAATTCTGCGTCGATTGATACCCATAAAGCCCATTTTCCGTAAAATTCAAAAAATGGGTTTTCGTGGCGAGACCCAAAAATCCCTAATTTTTGAATTTCACAAAACATAGGCTTTATGGGTATCAATCGACGCAGAATTTCATGCTGATTATTTCTAACTCATCAAGACTTCCAGACAGAGCCCGAGCCAACCAAACATTGCTCTTGGAGTTGGATTCAAAGCCTACCGAACCTGAATCCATCAATTTCAATGTGACTCACAAACTCTCTAAAATCGGTGCTACTTGTTTTCTAAATGACGATCTTCTAGAACTTACTGGAAGCTCTGTTGGTCCCGAATTTGTTAAAATATTCGCCCATTCTTGTGTAAGAGTTAGTGTTGAGACTATAGGCTTAAATGAGCTTCGGAAAATTTTGAAATTTGAAATTTTAGGGCCTTGGAAAGAATTTAATTTTACTAATCCTAGTAAAGAGGAAATTGAAGAGGCTAGAAATTTAAGAGAGTATTATAATCTTAAAGAGCCTTGTAATTTTGAAAGAAGTCTTTCTGCAAGTTCTTTTATTCTTGAAAAACATCTTCCGATTTGTTTGGAATATTTGGATAAAAAATTTCCATCGATTAGAACACTTTTTAAACGGACTTACAGAGAAATAAGAAATCCCAGTGATATTGAAGTTGATAGAAAACTGATTGATAAGCTTTTAGAGGGCTATGGGGGTATGAGGAAACAAATTTTTGAAGCTTTTAATAAAAAGAAAAAAACAAAAATTGGTGAGGAAATGTGTTGGAATCCCTTTTTTACAATTCGAGATTAATTGATGTCGATTTTTTGATTTTTTGTATTTTTCTTGTAACAAATGAAGCTAATAAGTTTTAACATTGTTTTTATTACTCAGCGAAAAATTCTGCATCGATTGATACCCATATACCCTATTTTTTGAAAAATTCGAAAATTTGAGCATTCTGGGTCTCGCCACGAAAACCCATTTTTTTTGAATTTGGAGTAAATCAATTGAAAATAAGTTGAACATGCATATTTTAACATTTTTCATCAAAAATAAGCAAAAAAATCTATTCATCACCAAGAAGACACCGAAAAAACCAATTTCGTGGCGAGACCCAAAATTTCCAAATTTTTGAATTTCACAGAAAATAGGCTTTATGGGTATCATTCGAAGCAGAATTTTATGATCTTCATAACCTGCGTAAAATTCTGCATTGATGGATACCCATAAAGCCTATTTTCTGTGAAGTTTGAAATTTGGGAATTTTGGGTCTCGCCACGAAAATGGGTTTTTTGGTGTTTTCTTGGTTCCGGATTGAATTTTTTGCTTATTTTTGATGTACTTATGTAGTTTTCATTTTGAAAAAGCCAAAAAATCGTTCTAGAACCAAGAAACCCCCCAAAAAAACCAATTTCGTGGCGAGACCCAAATTTTCGAAAATTTTTTTTTTCAAAACCTATCATGATTAGTATCAATCGACGCAGAATTTTGCGTAGAGTAACATGCGCTAAATGAAAACAATGAAAAATGGAAATACAAAGAATTCTGACTGCCGAAAACCTCTAGAATTATACATTTTTTTCAACAAAATTTTTTTCAAAAATTTATTCTTTATTTTTTGTCAAATTCCATTATAATTAGCATCAATTAATGCATATTTTTATGCTTGCCTTTTTTAAAAACCTGTAACAATCAAATGATATGTTCTTTACAAAGAGAGATAACACCGTCAACATCTTTCCAGTAGTCTAGCATTTTTTCCAAATGCGGTGTTATTTGATTTTCCAAAGAAATTAATTCCTTTAGCAATTTATCAATAAGTTTTCTGTCAAGCTCTCCGGAACCTCGAACTTCTTCAAATCGTCGTTTGAAAATCTCTTGAATTGATGGGATTTTTTTCTCAAAGTATGCCAAAAGAGATGGCAAATTGTTCTCAATGCAAAAGATATTTTCCAAGTTCAAGTAATAAATTGGTTCTTTCAGATTATAATACTCTTCCAGGGTACTTTTTTCCAATTCTTCTTCACTCGGCTTCTTGTCGTCCCAATCATCCTCTTTTCTCCATGGACCTGGAGGCTTGAAATTCAGCATTTTCCGGAGCTCCGTGATTCCCATGTGTTCTAGAACTGCGCTAAAACATCCTCTTGCTATCTGTTTAGCATGGAATGTTCCAGCAATGTGGCCAGTCATATCATGAAGATCAGCACTTGTAAGACAGGTGTTGGCGATCTTTGTGAGCTTTCGGGTGATATTGAAAAAGGAATTTGGGGTAGGAGAGGGTGCTGAAATGTTAGTAATGATAAGGAAAAAGTTCAAATGATATTCATACCTGAATAACCAGCTGCGGAAAAAGCTGAAAAAATAAGAATAGCCCTCATGGATGCAGGAAACAATGAGGAAATAAAAAAGATTTGTGTATGTACAAAAGAAAATTGTACATACCGATCGCAAAGCGACCTTCTCGACACCGGAGATCTGGAAAACTGATAAAAATTGTTTGGGTCTAGCAGTCTTTTTATCTTTTCTGTCAAATGAACCTTCTCAACTTCATTTGCTTATTCATTTCCATTTCTCATTGTTCGTCTTTCCAAATATTCTAAATTTCGCTATCAGAACACATTGAAAAGGAGACCTTTTGGTTTTTATCGCTTTATTTGAGGCTCAGTTAACCATATAAAATGAAAAATACATCAAAAAGATCAGCAAAAAATTTTCTATCAAATGATCACAAACATGACACAAAAAATTAACATTGCTTATTCTTCTTCATCACATTCAATTTTCTTTGAAATTTTTTCTGCAGCTTTATGCATCTGGTGAGCCACATTTTTGAACTCCCCGACCAAATGATCAATACTTTCCCTGTCCAGCTTCTTGTCAGAGTTCCAAATTTCCGCATAGGTCCTCTTGAAAATTTCCAAAATCGATGGGAACTTCTTCTCGACAAATTTCATGCAAAAAGGCAAATTCTCTTCAACTATCCAACCATTATCAGAACTTCTAAAATAGGAATTGGGTTCTTTCAGGTCAAAATATGCCTCCAGAGTTTTGGCACTATTCAGTTCTTCTTCACTGGGGTGTGTATGATTCCGAGGTTTCCAAGACCTAATTGGTCCAAATCCCAGCGTTTTTCGGAGTTCCACAAGCCCAATGGTTTCAATACTAGATTTAATGCATGCGGAAGAGATCATATGGACGAGATTATCACCCATTGGGAGATGAATCATCTCCTTTTTTTCAGCGATTGCTAGACAGGTTTGGGAGATTTTTTCCAGCTTTTTCGTAATGTTGAAACCTGTAAAACAGTCTTAAGATAAGCCCCAAACCCTTGAAACTCACTGGAGCATAATTGAAACAGTGAAAACAGACAAATAAACTGGAGAATATTCATTTGGGAATTAGAAACAGAAAAAAAGAGGATAGAATAACCAAGGAGGCCCGAATGTCGTTTATCCGAAACTGGGATCTTATCTTAATTTTGGGTGCGGGAAGGTCGATTTGTGATCTAATCTGAACTAAACAATGACCCGTATGAAATGAAAAACACACCAAAATGATCAATGGAAAGTTTCCTATTGAAAGATAGTAAACATAAAACAAAACAAAAAATTTTTCATTTTTTTTCTTCACTTTCAAATTTTCGCTTTTTATGTTTTCAGAACACATTGAAAAGAAGACCCATTCGTTTTTGGCTCTTTATTCTGGACTCAGTAAACAATACAAATTGAAAATTATACCAAAATAATCAGTGAAAAATTATCTATCAATTGATAATAAACGTAACTTGAAAATATTAAAAAAAAATTTTTTTTCATCGCTTTCAATTTTTTCCTTCTTTCGCTGTCAGTAAACATTGAGAATGGGACCTCTTGGTTTTTTGCGTTTTTTGTGATAATCAAAAGATTATATAAATCACAAATTATATCAAAATGATCAGCGTAAAATTGTCTATCAAATGACTATAAACATAACTCGAAAACATATTTAAAAAATTTTTTTTCATCGCTTCAAATTTTCGCTTGTTTTGTCTTTAGAACACATTGAAAAGAAGACCTTCTGGTTTTCAACGTTTTATTCTAGATTCAGTAGACCATATAAAATGCAATTTATATCACAATGATCAGTGGAAAATTTTCTATCGAATAATAGTAAACACAATACAAATAAACCATTGTTTTTTATTTTTCATCACATTCATATTTTGAAAACTTTTCTGTAGCTTTATACATCTGGGAAGTTACATTTTTATACTCTTTGACCAATTCATCGATAGTTTCTCTGTCCAATTCCTTGTTAAAGTTCCAAATTTCTGCATAGGTCCTTTTGAACATTTCCAGAATCGATGGAAATTTTTTGTTAATGAATTTCATGCATAAATGCACATTCTCTTCAACTATCCATTTATTATCAGTGGTTCTCAAGAAAGATTGGGGTTCCTTCAAATCAAAATATGCCTCTAAAGTCTTGGCGTCTTTTAGTTCTTCTTCACTGGGTTTAGTATTATTCCAAGGTTTCCAAGGCCTAATTGGTCCAAATCCGAGTGTTTTCCGAAGCTCGATAAGTCCAATGGTTTCAACACTTGATGCAATGCAGTAGGCAGAGATCATATGAATGATATTTTCACCTAATGGGAAAGGAATCATCTCCTTTTTTTCAGCGATTGTTAGACAGGTTTTCGAAACTTTTTCCAGCTTTTTCGTGATGTTAAAACCTGGAAAATATGGAGAGGGTAAGCTCCAAAAAATTGTTACTTACCGGAGCATAATTGAAACAGTGAAAACAGACAAATAAACTGGAGAATATTCATTTGAAAATTAGCAACAAAAAAGAGGGTTGAATAACCAAGGAGGCCCGAATGGAGTTCATCAGAAACTGGGATCTTATCTTATTTTCGTTGTGGGAAGGTCATTTTTGATCTATAGTTTTTATCTTTTGTTATCTGATTGGACCTGGTAGCCCTCCGGTCGACCAAAATCTTGTCTTGTTTGGTTCCAAAACATATGTGAAAAAAATAAATACCCAAACGTTTATCAGCAAAAAGAAAAACCTAGAAAAAATCACATATTACTGATTTCGCTTCCTCTTCGCATCCAGCTTGCAATCTTCAACATCTCTAATACGTCTTGCAGCTTTTATAATCTCATTTGAAATTTCCTCATACTCCTTGACCAATTTATCAATGGTTTCCCTGTCCAGGTCCTTGTTAGAAGGCCAAATTTCTGCATAGGACTTTTTGAAGATTTCCAGAATCGATGGAAACTTTTTGTTCATGAATTTCATGCAAAAAGGCACATTCTCTTCAACTACCCAACCATTCGTTGCACTTCTACGGAACGAATCGGGCTCCTTTAGGTTAAAATAGTCCTCCAGAGTTTTGGCCCGATTCAATTCTTTTTCACTGGGATAGACAAAATTCCGAGGTTTCCATGGTCCAATAGGTCCAAATCCAAGCATCTTGCGTAGCTCCATAAGTCCAATGGTCTCAATACTCACATAAATACAATTGGGAGCTATAATTTCGAGGGCTTTGAAGCCCAATGGAAGATTGAGCATTTCCTGCCTCTCCGCTGTAGTCATACAGTGTTTAGAGATTTTCTCCAGCTTTTTGGTGATGTTGAAGCCTGGAAATAAGTTTTACTATTAGGAGTTGGCCTGAAATCTTGAAACTAACCGGAGCATAATTGAAGCAGTGAGAATAAGCAAATGAAGTGGAAAATGTTCATTTGACAGCAAGAATTAGAAGAACAAATAAAAAGACTGCTAGACCCAAACAATTTTTATCAATTTTCTAGATCTCCGGGGTCGAGAAGGTCACTTTGCGATCTACATTCAACCAATTTCCTCTTATTCTTCTGCATTCATGAGGGCTATTCTGCTTCTTTCAGCTCTTTTTGGAGCTGGTTTTTCAGGTATGAACTACTGTTCTAGTTTTATCAAAAAAATGTAAAAAATTAGTCTTACAACCTAGAAAAATGACTTTTGTTGAAGCTTCTCTAAATTAGTAAAAACTAGGTCAAATTGGGTATAATTCAATTCAGAATTCTCTCCTTATCATAACTAACATTTCAGCACCTTCCCCTACCCTCAATTCATCCTTCAACATCACCCGGAAGCTAACAAAAATTGAGAACACCTGTCTTACAAATGAGGATCTTCTAGAAATGACTGGCAACATTACTGGAACTTCTATTGCGAGATTCCTAGCAATTGAGTGTTTTGACGCAGTTGAAGAACAAATGGGAATTACTGAACTCCGGAAAGTGCTGAATTTCAAGCCACTAGGCCCATGGAGAAAGCATCGAAAAAATAAGAAACCGAGTGAAGAAGAATTGGAAAAAAGTACCGTGGAAGAGTATTATTATTTGAAAGAACCGATTCATTATTTACACCAAGAAAACCATCGCTGTGTTGAAAAAAATGTGCCGCCATTTTTGGCGTTTTTTGAGAAAAAATTTCCATCGATTCAAGAAATTTTTAAACGGAGATTTGAAGAAGTTCGGGGATCCGGAGAACTTGACAAAACGCTCATTGATAAATTGCACGAGGAATTATTGTCTTTGGAAAATCAAATTGATAAAACTTTGCATAAATTGCTATCTTATGGAAGAACAATTGACGGGGTTTTTGTTGTCTGTGAAAACGATATATAAATAAATCATGTCAGTACATTTCTTCCCGATTTTTATCTCTTGTTATCTGATTGGTCCCTGGTCTCTCTCCGGAATGAGGTCGACTATATTCTTGTCTTGTTTGTGGCCAGAACACGTACAATATGAAGGTTTATCTCATTGTTTTGATTTTACTAGTTTATTTCAATAAAGGTCAGTATCCACTTCAAAAAAAATCTGATTCAAAAAACAGCTTCAGGATCCCCCTTCAACATCACTAACAAACTTGCAAAGTTAGAGCATGAATGTCTCTCTGACAATGACTACTTGGAGATGACTGGTTATCAATCTGGAATTACTCCTGCCTATCATCTAGTCAGCGAAAACATGCCTCAATTCATAGAAACCATTGGACTAACTGAACTCCGAAAAGCTCTGGGATTTGGACCAGTTAGACCATGGACTCACTATAATTATACTAAGCCCAGTGAAAAGGAATTGGCAAAAGCGAACAATTTAGAGGACTATTATAACCTAAAAGAGCCGAAATCACAACAGAGAAGTCTAGACACTTGGTGTTTGCCACAGAAGGATTTTCCGACTTTCATAGCTTTTTTGGACCGGAGACTTCCATCGATTAGAGCAATGTTTAGGAAAACTTTTGAAGATTCAAAAAACGCCCATGATAAAGAGGAAATTGACAAAATGATCAAGAAATTTCAAGATTTGGTTGGAGATATTGAGAAAGCTAGAGAGAAGTGGTTTTTTGCGAAATGTGGCCACCATTTTGATGACGATTATGAATATCCAGGTAGCCTATTTTCAAAAAAAAAATTCAAAAGTTTTTTAGAAAAAGCCTAGTTTTTTATGTTTCCGAACTAATTTTAGAGCTTTACAGAGCCTTTCAGAAAGTTTTGCAAAGTGTTTTCCGTAGAACACAGTTAGTTCTTCAAAATTTTCAATCTTCGGAGAAAACGTTTGAAAACAATAATTGAAAGTGTGATATGTTCAAAACAAACTATGAAACTTGCTAAATGGTCTAGAAAGTACTCAAATAATTTGTCTTTTTTTTCAAATTTTTTATGTTTTCTTTCAGAAAAATCCCGAGCAAATCAAACCCTCCTCCTCGAGATTGAAAAACAAGCTGCTGCTGCTTCACAACCAGACCCTTCCACTTTCAACATCACCCACAAACTCGCAAAAATCGGTTCTACCTGTTTTTCCGACGCTGATTTCCAAGAGATGGCTGGTCATCCCATTTACTCTCAACTTGCATCTTTCGCTGAACATTGTCTTGCACCTAGTATAGAGACTATAGGGCTAAATGAGTTGCGTAGAAGCTTGAATTTTGAGCCATTAGGGCCATGGAAATCCCTTAGTGAGACTGAGCCTAGTAAAATGGAAATAGAGGGGGCTAGAACGCTTAGAGAGTACTATGACTTGAAAGAGCCTAAAAGTTTTCGTAGAACTCTTTATACCATTCGTTATTCACCCGAGAATTGTTTACCGCATTGCTTGAAATTTTTGGATGAAAAGCTTCCATCAATTAGGACGATTTTTAGAATGAAGTATAAGGAGATAAGGGGTTCGGGGGAAGTTGATAAGAAGGTTATTGATAAGCTGATAAAGGGGTATGATGAGATTAGAGAACAAATCCGTAACGCTCCTGCTCCTTCTACCAAACCCCGATTCCAAATTAGAAATTCTCATAAATGCTGGAAATGGATAATTTGGTAGCTTGACTTTGTTTCAATAAAGATTTGTGTAGGAGAAGGTCATCTGTCATTTCCTTATCTTCTATCACTTGATCCTCGAGTGATCCAAGACGATAGCATTATTATTACGAATGCTGTGATACTATGCATGCAAAATACACGTTGTTCTTCTTATTAGCAGTTTACTTTGACGAAGGTATGTACATACAAATAGCATATTTCATTTTTACCCAAAAAGAGGTCAATCTTATTCAGGATCCCCCTTCAACATCACGAACAAACTTGCAAAGTTAGAGAATGAATGTCTCTCTGACAATGACTACCTTGAAATGACTGGTTATCAATCTGGAATTACTCCTGCCTATCATCTAGTCAGCGAAAACATGCCGCAATTCATAGAAACCATTGGACTTACTGAGCTCCGAAAAGCCTTGGGATTTGGACCAGTTAGAACATGGACTTACTATAACTATACTGAGCCTAATGAGGAAGAATTGGCAACAGCGAACACTTTAGAGGACTATTATAACTTGAAAGAGCCGAAATCAAAAGAGAGAAGTCTAAACGACTATCACTACCTCTCTTGGGATTTGCCCCAAAAGGATTTTCCGACTTTCATTGCGTTTTTGGACCGGAGACTTCCATCGCTTAGAGCAATGTTTAGGAAAACTTTCGAAGATTCAAAAAACGCCCATGATAAAGAGGAAATTGACAAAATGATCAAGAAATTTCAAGATTTGGTTGGAGATATTGAAAAAGCTAGAAAGAAGTGGATTTTTGCGGATTGTGGCAGCGATCATTATGCCAAGGATTATGAATATCCAGGTAACCTATTTGCATTTTTTTTTATTACGTTAATCAATGAATCTCGACGCGCGTTTTAGTTAAAATCGGTTTTATGCAAAAATTGATCTTTTTTTTACTGTTTTGAAAAATTTTCAAAAAATTTTTAAAAAATTGTTTCAAGTTTCGAAGTAAAATCTGATAAACTTAAAAATTTTAGCTCTATTTTTGATAGAAGTTTTGCCAGATTGAACGAAACTCATGGACCAACCTGATATTTTCAGAAAGAGCCCGAGCAAATCAAACCCTCCTCCTCGAGATTGAAGCAAAAGCTGCTGCGGCTCTACAACCAGACCCTTCCACTTTCAACATCACCCACAAACTCGCGAAAATTGGCTCTACCTGCTTTTCCAAGGCAGATTACCAAGAAATGGCTGGTCATCCCATTTACCCTCGATTTGCACGTTATGCTCGTCATTGTCTCATACCTAGTTTACAAACAATAGGCCTGAATGAGTTGCGTAGAAGTCTGGATTTTGAGCCGTTAGGGCCATGGAAGAAGTTTAAAAGGACTGAGCCTAGTAAAGAAGAAATAGAGGGAGCTAAGACTCTTAGGGAGTACTATGACTTGAAAGAGCCTAGAAGTGTTGCAAGAGATGTTCGTACCATAAATTATACACCAGAAAACTGTTTACCGCCTTGCTTGAAATTTTTGAATGAAAGACTCCCATCGATTCGAACGATTTTTAGAATGAAGTATAAGGAGATAAGGGGTTCTGATGAAGTTGATAGGAAGGTTATTGATAAACTGATAGAGGGGTATAATGAGGTTGAAAATATAATCCGTAATGCTCCTGCTCCTAATACTGGCAGATTAAATTTCGACTGCTGGGCTCGGACACTTGGGTAACTTCATTTTGTTTCAATAAAGATTTCAATTTTTTTGTTTTCCCTGCATGTGTGGGAAAAGGTCATCTTCCGTTTTCTTATCTTTTATCACTTGATCCTCGAGTTATCCAAGACGATAGCGTTATTATTACGAATGCTGTGATACTATGCATGCAAAATACACGTTGTTCTTCTTCTTATTAGCAGTTTACTTTGACGAAGGTATGTACATACAAATAGCGATTTTCATCTTTACCCAAAAAGAGGGCAATCTTATTCAGGATCCCCCTTCAACATCACTAATAAACTTTCCAAGTTAAAAAATGAATGTATCTCTCCACTGGACTATTTGGAGATGACTGGTTATGTTGCTGCAAAACTCCTTGCTGAAGAAATGATCCATGACACTATGCCCTCTTTTATAGAGACTATTGGGCTTATGGAGCTCCGGAAAACCTTGGGTTTTGGACCTGTTAGACCATGGAAACACCATACTCTGAAAGAAAAAGATCTAAAACTCATAGAACCCTGGAAAGACACGGTTTTGGAACCCTTTCTAACATCGGGTCTCTTAAAACTAAACAAGCCAAGTGAAGAAGAACTTGCTGATGCGAAGACTCTAGAGGACTATTATAATTTGATGGAACCTATATCAAGAGAAAGAAGTCTTGATAGTGAAGGAATGCCCGAGAAGACGTTTCTAAAAACTCTGCAGTTTCTGGACAAAAAGCTTCCATCAATCAGAGCAATGTTCAAGAACACTTTTGAAGAGATGGGGACAATGGATACAAGAGAGAAAATTGATGCAGCTATCAAGAAGTTTGAAGAATTGGTTAAAAATACCAGAGAAGCTATAGAAGAGGGAAGAAAGGGATATGAATATTCTTGCGAATTTCAAAATTTTGCTACGAGATTCGAATATCCAGGTGAGGATAGGTCTTATAAATGCCTTATATAGGCCTTATATAGGCCTTATATACCCTTATATAGGCCTTATATAGGCCTTATATAGGCCTTATAAAGGCCTTATATAGGCCTTCTATAGGCCTTATATAGGCCTTATACAGGCCTCATATAGGCCATATATATACCTTATATAGGTCATATATAGGCCTTAGATAGGCCTTTTATAGGCCTTATATAAGCCTTATAGAAGCCTTATTATAGGCCTTATAAAGGCCTTATATAGGCCTTATATAGGCCTTATATAGGCCTTATACAGGCCTTATATAGGGCTTATATAGGCCTTATATAGGCCTTATATAGGCTTTATACAGGGCTTATATAGGCCTTA
>LR537628.1:192762-274002 GCA_900883565.2 Caenorhabditis panamensis
GGAATCATGATAAGGGGGGCTCATGACCCAAAACTGTGCATAGGGGTTACCAAAAACCCATACTACACCGCCAACAACAAATTAGCCCATAAGGCACGCATTGCTCGAGTCTTACGGAGAACGTGTTATATAGGCCTTATATAGGCCTTATGTATATAGGCCTTATATAGGCCATATAGAGGCCATATATAGCTAAATATAAAATTGTTTTCTTCCTTCCCTAGTGGAACCTGAAAATTAATATTTTTTTTCTAGAAAAAGCCCGAGCAAATCAAACGCTTCTCCTCGAGATTGAAGAACAAGCTGCTGCCGCTCCACAACCAGACCCTTCCACTTTCAACATCACTCACAAACTCGCGAAAATCGGTTCTACCTGTTTTTCCAAAGAAGACTTCAACGAGATGACGGAAAATTCCATTGGTCCCAAATTCGGGGCCTATGTTGCTCGTGATTGTCTCGGACCTAGTCTAGAAACTATAGGTCTAAATGAGCTGCGTAGAAGTTTGGATTTTGAGCCGTTAGGGCCTTGGAAAAAGAACAATAAAACTAGGCCTAGTATAGAGGAAATTGAGGGAGCTAAAACTTTTAGAGAGTACTATGACTTCAAAGAGCCTAAAGACTTCGCTAGATCTCTTGGTTCCAGTTGTTGTTTATTTGAGAGTAATATGCCGGGTTGTTTGAAATTTGTGAATAATAGGTTCCCATCGATTAGGACAATGTTCAGAATGAAGTATAAAGAGATAAGAGGTTCCGATGAAGTTGATAAAAAGGTTATTGATAAGCTAATAGGTGGGTTTAATGAGATCACAGATAGAATTCATAAAGCTCCTCATGGAACCATGAGTCGTTCAAACTGCTGGTTTAGTTTGATGTTGTGATTGTTTTTTTTGCGAATAAAGTCATGAACTATTTTCAAAAATCTCATTTTTTTTTAGAAAATGGACATTTTGGGTATCAAATTACTACCCTGGACCTGGAGATTTTGATTTTCATGCTCAAAAATATATTTTTTTCAATAAAAAAAATCTTTGTCAATAAATTTCATGGCCGAGGAAAAACCTAGGCCACATTTTTTTTCAGATGACTTTTTTTGTCAATAAAGCAATCTAAACCCTGCTAGGTTATTGAACATTGAGATCTTGTCTTCTTGTCTCATTCATTCTTCCCTATATTTTCTATTGCATTCTCTCCTTTTTTTCGTCCCAAAAACGTCCCAAAAATGGCTCAAAAACCGGGTCCAAATTTTCCGGAAATGCCTTGGCATGTAAAGCAAGCAATTGTTGCTCGAACGACTATGGATACCCAGTGAGTTTTTTTTCTATCTAAATTTTTGGCTCTGATCCAAAATAAAGAGGCTTAGCGGGTCTCGCCACGAAATCGGTTTTTTGCTGTTTTCTCTATTTTGAACCGATTTTTTCAATTTTTTAAAAATGAATTCGAAAAGAATAAAAAATTTGAAATCAATTGTTAGTCATTTTAACCAAAACTGTTCAGTTTTTCAGCTAACTAGGGAACCTTTTATACGCTGAATTTCAGAATTGCTCCAAACTTTTTTCATGAGTACCTACCATCTAGGAAAGGTCAGAAAAAAATTTTGAGCTTCGGCAATACAAAAAAAAATGGGTCAACTTTGCTTCAAAATAGGATAAAGCTAACTTTGGGTGGGCCTAAAAAGCTTCGCAAGGCGTTTTGAGTAAATTTGAATAGTGCGCTGTACAAAGCTAAAAATTTGCTACATTTTACAAGCATTTTTGACCTAAATTTCCAAAAAAAGTTTTTTGACACCTGACCTTGAAGCTCCGTTTGACCCACTTCCTATGTATTGCCGAAGCTCAAACTTTTTTTCTGACCTTTGCTAAATGGAAGGTACCCCTGAAAAAAGTTTGAAGCAAATCTGAAATTCAGCGTATAAAAGGTTCCCTAGTAAAATTTTCAGATTTCGTGTTTTTGACTTGTTTATCGGAAAAATCACAAAAATGAGTAAATCGCAATGAAAAACTCAATAATTCTGGTTGAATGAACTACTTCCAGGTTCCAAATTCTTTTTTCTATCCGTTTTCATCAGAAAACACTCAAAAAAGTTGGTCCAGAAACGAGAAAACAGCAAAAAACCGATTTCGTGGCGAGACCCGCCGAGGGTCACTTTGCGTGACCGCAGTAGTAGGTACATTCAACAACATGCAAAAAACTTTACTTCCCATCAAAAAACAACCTATTTTGTTGAAAACCATGAAATTTGATCCAAAAACACTGAAAACTGAGTGCACGAAAAGTGCGCCAGCAACCTACACTGACGCGTTTTGGTGTTGGCGCACTTTGCGTTTCGGTTGTTTTTGGGTTTTTCCTGGTTTTTGTGTCAATTTTTATGTGTTTCTGATCGCTTTTTCAGATTCAACCTTCGAACCTGTTCAAAAGAGCTCAAAACCCTTGTGGACAAAGTTCCCATTGCCTACTGGGATCTCAAAATTCTACTTTACGCTAGTAAACTAGAATTGTTTATGACGCGTCAATCGGATCAGGGTCCAGTTAAAATGGATGTCACTTTTGAAAAAGATGGTGAAAAAACTACTATAGTCAAAACGGGAGCAGTGAATCATCGTGTTACAGTACCCGGGGACTTTCTGGAAATGGCTTTTGAATTTCTAGGAAAGATTTTTTTCAAGAAACCCAGAAATCTAGTGAAGATTTGCAAAATGGATTTGAAATTGAATGATGGGAATGTTAGAAAACAGGATTTTATCCAAAAACTTCAAAAATTTACTTTGGAAGGAGGACAACTTCAGGCAAGGTGGCTCGTTTTGAACATGTCAATTATCGAAAAAGATCTTTGCTCTGTGATTCGAAATTTCCAGCCGAAAAACTTGAAATGTTTGCATTTGTGGACTAAAAATACCATTCCTTTCAATCAATCGCTCACTGAAGTCGCTGTTCTCCCGCATTGGAGACAAATTGTGAACTTTGGTTTTTTTGGGTTTTGTCTTGATTTGCCGTACGAGGACTGGAAGCATTTCCATTTTAATTTTGGGTTGATTGGAAAACTGAACTTGGCAGATTATCGAGATATCATTGAGGTATGTAAGTAATAATTAAAAAAAAAAAAAAAATTTTTTTCTTCAAAAATTTTTCAAAAAAGAATCTTTTGGATTTCAAGTTTCTTACGTTTTCATTATGTTAATTTTAATCAGCATAAAATCCTCTATTGATTGATACTAAAAACGCCTATATTCCGGGCAATTTTCAAAAAAAAATCTCAAAAAACCAGTTTCGTGGCGAGACCCAAAATTCTCAAATTTTTGAATTTTTCAGAAAATAGGCTTCATGGGTATCAATTGACGCAAAATTTTATGATTTTTCCAAATTTTTACGTCAAATAGTACCCAAAAAACCTATTTTCTGCAAAACTCCAAACTTTTGGTATATTGGGTCTCGCCACGAAATCGGTTTTTTGCTGTTTTCTCGTTTCTGGACCAACTTTTTTAAATTTTTTTCTGATGAAATTGGATAGAAGAAAGAATTTGAAACCTATAAATAGTTCATTCGACCAGAATTATTGAGTTTTTCATTGCGATCTACTCATTTTTGTGATTTTTCCGATAAACAAGCCAAAAACACGAAATCTGAAAATTTTAGCTGGAAAACTGAACAGTTTTGGTTGAACTGACTATCAACAGGTTTCAAATTCTCTATTCTATCCAAATTCATCAAGGAAAATTTAAAAAAATTGGTTGAAAATCCAGAAAACAGCAAAAAACTGATTTCATTGCGAGACCGTAGTAGTCGATTGTCTATTTTCACTGTTTTTCACAAAACCAAACTTACAGAGATTCAACAACACTACAAATTGGCAACGCGCTTCTTATTCTATTGTTGAAACGTCTGAGGATCTAGAAGAATACATCCTTAGTCTTGAAAAAAAGAATCCAGAAAAAGACGATAGAGAATTGAGTATGAACACTCCTGACGGAAAAACCACTGTTATGAGTTTCATGTTTGATACTATGAATGATTGTATGCTGCTCCATAAACTGAATAGGAGAAATCAATGAAAATATAAAAATATAAAGATGAATTATTTTACAAATTGTAAAATTTTTGAAAATTTTGAAATTTCTTCTCTGTTTTTGAAAATGATTTTTTTGTAAGTTTGTTTCTATTAATAAATGCTTATGATATTCAGATTCTCCATCAAATTTGCTTTAAAATGAGTATAATCATGACCATATTCCGACAACTTTGAAATTTTCTTCCTAGGGGGTCCCCGAGACCACCCAGAAAGCACCCATTTTTCAAAATTTCTCAAACCAAGGCAAAATGGATATCATTTAACTCGCCTTGATTCCTTGGATTCAAGTATCACAATAAAAACTGTCTTTGATTAAAATTGAACTCAAGTTAAACAAAAAATCCCTCAAAAACCCACTAAAAACCGAGATTTCTGAAGCTACTGGCTTTCGGAGCACTCCTTCATGAATTTTATTGCCATTTTCAAATTCCTCATCAAATTTTCATCAATATGAGTATAATCATGACCATATTCCGACAATTTTAAAATTTTCGTCATCGGGGGTCCCTGAGACCACCCAGAAAGTACCCATTTTTCAAAATTTCTCAAACCAAAGCAAAATGGATATCAATCGAATTGTTTTAAACTTTTGAATCCAAAAATTACAGTTAAAACATTCTTCGATTAAAATTGAACTCAAATTAAACAAAAAATCCCTCAAAAACCCACTAAAAACCGACATTCCTGGAACTACCGGCTCTCGGAGCACTCGCACTTCAATTTCTTAGTTATTTTTAGATTCTTCGTGAAATTTCCATTAAAATGAGTATAATCATGACCGGATTCTAACAACTTTGAAATTTTCTTCCTATGCGGTCCCAAGACCACCCAGAAAAGTACCATTTTTCAAAATTCCTCAAAACCCGTCAATATGCATATCAATCGACTCCCCTCAACCTCCTGAATCCAAATATCACACTTATAACCCCTAATTCTCTAATTTTTCAACCATCCCGCCTACAGTAACCCGATCCCCAATCATCCCAGTCGTAAAAAACGCATTAGTGCACTTGAGGCGGGCAGACATGACGCAACAACAGAATTGTTTCTAATCATTGCTAAAGGGTACTGTAGAATGAGAGAGTGTGTGAAAAGAAGAGGGTTGTTGTGAAATTCGATCTGGGATCTGTTGGGGATAAAGAATGAAAGCTGTTGCAAATTTGACCTGTTAGCGGATAGATAGTTGCAAGCGGCTTTTTGCACTGTTATTCAAAGCAAAAATGGACTTTTTGGCTGCTATTTTTGAGGAGTGGCAGTCAACTAAAGACAAGAACTCCAATTTTGGAATTGCAAGAGGACAGAATTACTTCCAGGTTCGTTTTTTGTCAAGTTTTTGGGGGTTTTCATGGTTTTCTAGCTAATTTTCAATTATTTCGACTTTTTTTCGACCCAAAAACACTCCAAAATGATGGTTTCCAGGCCCAAAACCCAGTTGAATCTCCTCTGCAATCGAATCCTTCTTGGTTTTTGGACAGCTCGGAAACTTGCAAGGATTATCCTAATGGACCTTATAGTTACAATCCAAGTAAGCCTTTGTCTGTATAGTGTGATAAGTTATTACTGATAAAGAGAGCTTTATCAGTTGACAAGTTTTTCATACCTTTTCTGGTTTTTGAGATGTTGACCTCATTGGGTATAGCTGAAAATCCGTTTATATCTCAAAAACCATGAAAGTTATTAAAAAGTTGTCAACTGATAAAATGTTTATCTTCATTTGTTGATCATTTTGTCAGTTGATAACTTTTTTATACCTCTTTTGCTTCTTGAGATATCACTAGTTTTCCAGATTACACACGTCCTGTTACCCCACCTCCACGTCCTTATTTCATGAGTGATATGTTGGCTCCGTTGAATTTTAACAAAGATAATAGTACGTAAACTTATAGATAACGTAATAAGGATTGTTTTATCAGTTGACAACTTTTTCACACCTCTAATGGTTCCTGAGATATCAGTAACTTTACAGATCACACTCGTCCAGTAACTCCACCACAACGCCAGTATTTCATGAGTGATATGCTTGCTCCGTTGGATTTGAACAGTTATAACAGTAAGTTAACTGATAAATACCGTGATAACAAACATTTCATCAGTTGACAACTTATCCATACCTATTATGGTTCCGGAGATATGCACTGATAAGCTGAACCCGAGATAGCAATTGTCACCCTCAAAATATGGGTACAGTTGAAAATCCATTCATATCTCATGAACCATGATAGGTATAGGAAAGTTGTTAACTGATAAAATGTGTATCACAAATTGCTTATCATTTTATCAGTTGACAACTTTTCAATATCTTTGTTGGTTCTCGAGATATCACTGACTTTACAGATTACACTCGTCCTGTGACTCCACCACCACGCCCATATTCCATGATTGATATGTTGGCTCCGTTGAATTTTAACAAGCAGAACGGTACGTAAACTGATAGATAACATGATAACAAACATTTCATTAGTTGACAACTTTTCAATACCTTTTTTGGTTTTTGAGATATCACTAACTTTACAGATTACACTCGTCCAGTCACCCCACCACCACGCCCTTATCTCATGAGTGAAATGCTATCACCGTTGAATTTGAGCAATAGTAACGGTATGTAAACTTATAGATAACGTAATAAGGATTGTTTTATCAGTTGATAACTTTTCAATATCTTTTCTGGTTCCTGAGATATAACTGTTTTTACAGATTACACTCGTCCAGTCACCCCACCACAACGCCAGTATTTCATGAGTGATATGTTGGCTCCGTTGGATTTGAGCAGTAATAACGGTACGTAAACTTATAGATAGCAAAATAAGGATGATTTTATCAGTTGACGAGTTTTCAATACCTCTTTTGGTTCTCAAGATAAGCACCGATAAGCTAAACCCACTCATATCTCTGAAACCATGATAGATATCAAAAAGTTGTCAACTGATAAACCGATCAGAATTGGAATTTCTATCAATTAATAACAAAACCAACACGTTAACATTATTTTTCAGCCTCCTACAACTTAAATTTCAATGGAACGGCTCCACAAACCTCAGGAACCCCGCACACTTCACAACTTCCAGAATCCCCCTATCTGCTCTATCTCTCGGAGTTTTCAAATGTTTCTCCAGGTAGTTTTCTTTTTTGCTTTGTTCTAATTAAGTAGAATTTTTGTGTTTTAGACCAACCTGTCTCTGTTTTCCACGGCTCTTTCTATCCGAACCCGACCAATCCCGATTGGATGGTGTTCCCGGATCAAATTGATCGGGGCCTAGATATGGAAGGTTTGAAGGTTCAGAACGAGTCTGGTGAGCGATTTTGAAGCGTTTTATGTTGTTGAATTGATAGGAAATTTGATAAGGATCATTTTATCAGTTGACAACTTTTCTATACCTCTTTTGGCTCCTGAGATATGCACTGATAAGCTGAACCCGAGATTGCGATTGTAACCCCTCAAAATATGGGTAGAGTTGAAAATCCGTTTATATCTCAAAAACCATAAAAGTTATTGAAAAGTTGTCAACTGATGTAATGTTTATCTTAATTTGCTGATTATTTTATCAGTTGACACTTTTTCGATTCCTCTAATGGTTCCTGAGATATACCTGCTTTTACAGATTACACTCACAACTCAAGTTTTGACGCCACAGCTCCACAAACTTCAGCAGATTCTTTGGTTGTTCGTCGAGGCAAATTTGTCTGCAGAGTTTGCGGAAAAAGATGCCGTTCAGAAAACAAATTTTGTGGAGTCTGCGATGTAAGTTAGAACAAAAAAAAAAGTCATGTTTTTTTTTTGAAAAATTCTGTTTTTTCAGCAATTTTACAAAAAACAGGTCATCTCGGGCTTGTCCAGATATAAAAACGAAGTGTGCCCGGATGGAGGGAATTGCAATATTAAATTTTATCGTGAAGATCGGAGTAGAGAAGTGTGCTTTTGGTGTCTGTACCGCAAATGCGAGCTTGTAAGGGGTAATGAAATAACCGTCTTCTTTAAACATTGCTGAATATCTCGGCTCCCAGAAAAGCTAGCAAAAAGTTGTCAACTAACAAAATAATCACCAAATCTTGCTTATCATTTTATCAGTTGACACTTTTTGAATACCTCTCCTGGTTTTTGAGATATGGGCGAGTTAAGCTTATCAGTTTTTATCTCTGGAACCTTCATAGGTATCAGAAAGTGGTCAACTGATAAAATGATCAGAATCAAATTTTCTATCAATTGATAACAAAATCTAAATTTTAACATTGATTTTCAGCTCTCGACAACCCAGAATTCAATGCCACGGCTCCAAAAACTCCACCATCTCAGAAAACCCCACAGCTTCCAGAATCCCCTGATCTGCTCCACATTTCAGAGTCTTCTGATGTTTATTCAGGTAGTTTTCTCGTTTATTTTGATGAAATTCATTTTAATTTATGTATTTCAGATCAACCAGTCTCTGTTTTTCACGGCTCTTTCTATCCGAACCCAACCAATCCGGATTGGACGGTGTTCCCGGATCAAATTGATCAGAGCCTTGATATGGAAGATTTGGAGGATCAGAATGAGTCTGGTGAGCAGTTTTGAAAAGTTTTATGTTCATGAATTAATAGAAAATTTTATAAGGATCATTTCATCAGTTGACAACTTTTCCATACCTTTTTTGGTTTTGGAGATATGCACTGATAAGCGTTAGCCTGTCTCAAAAATTTGGGTACAACTGAAAATCAACTGATATCTCAAAAACCAGAAAAGGTATTGAAAAGTTGTCAACTGATAAAATGTTCATCACGTTTTGCTTATCATTTTATCAGTTGACAACTTTTTGATTGCCGTCTTGGTTTTGGAGATATGCACTGATAAACAATGATCCCAGTCAAAATATGAGTACAGGTGAAAAACGATCGATATCTCAAAAACCAGAACAGCAATCGAAAAGTTGTCAACTAATAAAATGATTAGAATTAAATTTCCTATCAATTGATAACAAAATCAATATTTCAACATCAATTTCCAGAGTCCTACAACTCAAATTCCAATGCCACAACTTCAAAAACTCCACCAGATCAAGAATCTATTGGTACTCCAGGTAGTTTTTTCTTTTTTTTTTCTCATTGATTTTGTAAAGAAAAAACAATAATTTAAGTTTGCAAAGTATGCGGAAAGAGTCGCCATACAGAGAGCATGTTTTGTGGAGTCTGTTCTGTGAGTAAAAACGATGAATTTCATGATTTAAAAAAAATGCTGTTTTTTCAGCAATTTTACAATAGAGTGCTGACTTCGAGCTACTCCAAATGGAAACTCCAAGTTTGTCCGGATGGAGGAAACTGTGATGTCAAATTTTATCGTGAAAATCCGAGGAGAAAGAAGTGTCTGTGGTGTCTGTACCGCAAATGCGAGCGTGCAAGGGGTATTGAAATAACTTTTTTTTGAGTCTTACCACGAAATCGGTTTTTTGCTGTTTGCTCGATTTTGAACCGATTTTTTGAATTTTTTCTGAAGAAAACGGATAGAAAAAAGAATTTAGAACCTAGAAATAGTTCATTTAACCAGAATAATTGAGTTTTCATTGCGATTCACTCATTTTTGTGATTTTTCCGAGAAACAAGCCAAAAACACGAAATCTTAAAATTTTAGCTGAAAAACTGAACAGTTTTGGTTGAACTGACTATCAATCGGTTTCAAATTTTCTATTCTATCCAAATTCATTTTAAAAAATTGAAAAAATCAAGAAAACAGCGAAAAACCGATTTCGTGGCGAGACCCGCTGAGTGTACCTTGCGCAAACTAAGCTTGATATCTCGGCTCCCAGAAGAGCTATTTAAAAATTGTCAACTAACAAAATGATCACCACATTGTGCTGATTATTTTATCAGTTGACACTTTTTCAATACCTTTCCTGGTTTTTGAGATATGCACTGATAAGCAGTAACCAGTCTAAAAATTTTAGAGTATGCACAGTTGAAAATCCATTGATATCTCAAAAACCAATAAAGCACGTAAAAAGTTGTCAACTAACAAAATGATCACCACATTGTGCTAATTATTTTATTAGTTGACACTTTTTCAATATCTCTTCTGGTTTTTGAGATATCTTCCGATTTTCAGAAGCTCCAAATATCACTGAAGTCGAGGAAGCCCCAGTTCAAGAAGATCATAGCAAAGGTTTGAAGTTTTTCCCTTTTTCTAAGCTAAAACTCATTAATTTCCAGGCGCCAATTGTCTTGTGTGTGGCAGCACAGGCGCATTTCCCACCCACAATGTTTTGGCTTGTTCCTCCTGTCATGTTAGTTCAAAAAACGACGGATTTTTTTCGATATACAAACATTCATTTTTCAGGCTTTCTTCCTAAGACAAGCAAATATGCAGAACGCCGGTCAAGAGCCGATTTGCATTAGAATCCCAGAAAGATGCGCGTTGATCAGAAGCCCGAAACGTACGATGCATGGGTGTTGTAAAAAATGTTGGTTCCAGAAATGTCTCGACGCTGGAATGAACCCAGCGAGTAAGTGATTTGAGTGAATTTTGACTGAAATATTTGAATTCTCCGTAAAATTTTGCGTTGAATAAGTATAATCATGGCTTGGTTTGAAAATTTTCGATTTTGAGGGTCTAGGGGGGTTTAGGCTCCGGGGGTTCCCTGAAACAGTTGAACTTGAGAATGAGTTAAAATGGTTATGATATTTGGATTCTTCATGAAAAGAGAAGAAAAATGAGTATAATCATGCCTAGGTTTGAAAATGTTGAACTTTGGGGTCAAGGGGGACATTAGGCTCCGCCCCCTTTCTCTCCAAAAACAAAAATTGTCGAAATATAGTCGATATGGGTATCAAATTACTCCCCAAAACCTGGAAAATTTGAAAATCAATATGGTCACCCTTAAAAACTTCAAATAACGTACATCTACCCCGGGGTTTCCATTGAATCCTGGAAATCCAGGTCCTTCTGACCAAAAACTGAAGTTATCGAAACCTAGTCATGATTATACTCATTCAACGTGAAATTTTTTCTAGATTTCTAAATATTAACGGTTTTTTCATGAAAATCAGTTTGTTTCAGATTGCAAGCTAGCCAACAATTTTTAATCATTTTTTTTGTATTTGTTTTTTTTCTTGAATCGTTTTTTTTGTTGTTTTGCTGTTGTTTTTTCTGTCATCAAACTATTGTTTTCAAATGAATTTTTTAATATCTCTTGCTGAAAGCATCTCGTTCCACAGTTCCTCGAGATATGAATTTGGAGTAGCCAGAATCGGTTCCAGGGGTTCCCTAAAACATTGAAATTTGGGAAATAGTTAAAATTGTTGTTATATTCAGATTCTCCATAAAAAGAGGAGTAAAATGAGTATAATCATGGCCATATTCCAAAAACTTTGAAATTTTCTTCCTAGAGGGTCCCCGAGACCACCCAGAAAGGACCCATGTTTCAAAATTCCTCAAAACCCATCAAAATGCATATCAATCGACTCGCTTCAACCTCCTAAATTCAAATATCAACATGAAAACATCCTTAGATAAAAATTGAACTCACTGTTTGCAAAAACCCCTCAAAAAAACCTCGAAAAATCACAGTTCCGAGAACGATCACCTTGTGGGTCACTCTGAGGTGAATTTGGTTGTCATTTTCAGATTCCTCATTAAATTCCCATCAAAATGAGTATAATCATGACCGTATTCCAAAAACTTTGAAATTGTCTTCCTAGAGGGTCCCCGAGACCACCCAGAAAGGGACCATTTTTCAAAATTCCTCAAAACCCATCAAAATGCATATCAATCGGCTTGCCTTGATCTCCTGAATCCAAATATCCTATTTATAACTCCTAATTCTCAAATTTTTCAACCATCCCCCCTACAGTAACCCAATTCCCAACCCCCAAAACACATCAGTGCACTCCCCCCCCCTTGCACCTGTTCGTACGAGGCGGGGCGGAGCATGACGCAACACCAGAACTGTTTCCTATCATTGCTAAAGGGTGGTACAGTCTACGAGAGAGTATGAGAAAAGAAGAGGGATGTTGAGAAACTCGATATGGGATCTGTTGAGTTGGGAATGACAGCACGGTGTTGCTCATTTGACCGGTTTGTGGATAGATAGTTGTGACCGGTTTTTGCTACTGTCAAAAATGGACGATTTGCCCTGTTATTGGGCTCATTTGAGCCCAAATGAGCTTCAGAGTTCCAATTTTGGGATTGCTGATGGACAAAATCACTTTGAGGTACGTTTTTTGTTGGTTTTTCGAATTTTTGAGCTAATTTTTCAATGATTTCGACCCTTCTTACAGACCCAAAACCCAGTCCAATCTCCTATGGTCCATTCCAATTCCATCTGGTTGGATGATGCTGAAGATTGTGAGGAATATCCTAGAGGACCGTATTCTTACAATCCACGTAAGCAAATTTTAAGTTAGTGTAATAAAGTATCAGTAATAAGGATAGATTTATCAGTTGACAACTTTTCCACACGTTTCCTGATACTTGTGATTTGGGTATGGCTCTAAAGCCATCAATATCTTGAAAACCAGAAGAGGTATTGAAAAGTTGTCGACTGATAAAATGTTTATCACAATTTGTTTATCATTTTATCAGTTGACAACTTTTCCATACCTTTTTTGGTTCCTGAGCTATGGACTGATAAGCGAAACCCACTCATATCTTTGGAACCATCATAGGTATCGAAAAGTTGTCAACTGATAAAATGATCAGAAATGAATTTTCTATCAATTGATAACAAAAGCAATACGTTAACAATGATTTTCAGCTCCGTACAACCCCCATTCTAATGCAACGGCCCCACAAACATCATTTGCCCAGAAAACTGCACCACTCCCTGAACCCCCTGTTTTGCTAGATCTCTCAGACTCTTCACATGTTTCTCCAGGTAGTTTTCTTGTTTATTTTGTTTAATTTAACTTCAAACTATGTTTTTAAGATCAACAAAGTCCTTTTTCTAACGGCCCTTCCTATCCGAACCCGACCAATCCCGATTGGATGGTGTTTCCGGATCAAATTGATATGAACCTTGATATGGAAGATTTGGAGGATCAGAATGAGTCTGGTAGGCAGTTTTGAAAAATTTTTAAATCATAAATTGATAGATAATTAGATAAGGAATATTTTATCAGTTGACAACTTTTCCATACCTTTTTTGGTTTTGGAGATATACACTGATAAGCAAGTATCATTCTCAAAATATGGGTGCAGTTGAAAATCAACTGATATCTCGAAAACCAGGAAGCAATTGAAAAGTTGTCAACTGATAAAATGTTTGTCATGTCTTGCTTATCATTTTATCAGTTGACAACTTTTTGTTATCTTTTTTGGTTTTTGAGATATGCCGTAATAAATATTTTCCTGTTCCAAAAAATTAGGGTGCAATTGAAAATCCATTGATATCTCGAGAACCAAAAAAGATAGGAAAAAGTTGTCAACTGATAAAAAGATCACAATACAATTTTCTATCATATTTCACCAACCAATCAGTTTATTTCAGCTCTGGGACCCCGAAAAAAGAAGTATAACAGAAACGTCACCATCAAGACATTCAGTAAGTTCCTGGACAAGACTTCCTTCAAAATAATCAGTTTTTCTATTTCAGATTGTAAAGTGTGCGGAATATTGTGCAAACAAGAGAAAACAAAATATGGAACTTGTTATAAATGCGTGGTATGTTTTTTTTAATTGAAAAAACTAAAAGAAAAAAAATTTTCAAAAAAATTTTTTTTTTTGAAAATTTTTTTTTCAGAGATTCTTCCTCCGAGCAACTCAAAAAGCAGATTTTCATGCTGGGAGAGCCTGTAAAAAAGGTGGAAATTGTGACTTGACTTTTAAAAACCGAATTGCCAAAAAAATGACCTGCGCACCTTGCCGTATTCAGAGATTCAAGGAATTGGGTTTTGAAGGTGAGAAAAATGTTCGGTTTTTTGCATTTTTCTCGTTTTCGGACCAACTTTTTTGCAGTTTTTCTGATGAAAACAGATAGAAAAAAGAATTTGAAACCTAGAAATAGTTCATTCGACCAGAATTATTGAGTTTTTCATTGCGATTTACTCATTTTTGTAATTTTTCCGAGAAACAAGCCAAAAACACAAAATCTGAAAATTTTTGCTGAAAAACTGAACAGTTTTGGTTAAACTGACTATTAACCGGTTTCAATTTTTTTTATTCTATCCGAATTCTGTAGGAACATTTGAAAAAATTGGTTCAAAATCGAGAAAACAGCGAAAAACTGATTTCGTGGTGAGGCCCATTTTTTTTATTCCTTCCATATCTCAAAAACTAAAAAAGATATTAAAAAGTTGTCAACTGATAAAATGATAAGAAAAACGTGATGAACATTTTATCAGCTGACAACTTTTTGCTACCTCTTTTGGTTTTTGAGATATCAAGTAATTTCCACACCCTATCAAATTTTTAACTTTCATTTTTCAGCAGTAAAACCACTTTCGAACCATAGTAATCCAACCAAAATCGAGTGCACACTAAACGGTAGCATTTCAAATTTACTTTCCAATTAAAAAAACAGCTTTTTCAGAATGCAAAGCATGTGGAAAAACGGTTCGCAAAAATGGGGGGAACAAACTTTTTTGTAGTTTTTGCGATGTAAGTTTTAAAAAAAATTCCGACTGTTTTCTGGTATTTTTAAAGGTTTTATTTCAGAATTTTTACTCTATACCACTCAAATACAATTCCGACAAGTGGAAAACCGGAATGTGTCCAAATGGAGGAGGTTGTGATGTCATGTATCGAAAAGACTATCCGAAAAGAAGAGTTTGCAAGTGGTGTTTGTATCGTAGATGCGTTTCAGCTGAGATGGAGAATTCTGGACAGCAGGACGTTGCAGGTAACTATGGCTCAATTGATGAAAAATTTGATAAGGATCATTTTATCAGTTGACAACTTTTCGATATCTATAATGGTTTTTGAGATATCAAGAGATTTTGAGGTTTTGTTTATCACTTGATATCTCGGCTCCCAGAATAGCTATAGAAAAGTTGTCAACTAATAAAATAATCACCAAATCTTGCTTATCATTTTATCAATTGACAACTTTTTGCTATCTATTATGGTTTCTGAGATATCAGTAGATTTTCAACTGCACCCATTTTTTGAAGGTGACAATCGCTTACCAGTGAATATCTCAAGATCCATAAAATATATCGAAAAGTAGTCAACTGATAAAATTATCACCAAATCTCGCTTATCATTTTATCAGTTAACAACTTTTTTATACCTTCTCTGGTTTTTGAGATATCAGTTGATTTTCCACACTACTGCAACATTTTCACTTCTATTTTTTTGATCCTGAAGTTTCTGATAACGTGGCTTATCAGTGAATTGAGAATTCAACTTCAAAAGTTGATAACTTGTTATCAATAACCTTATCTGTCATCTCTCGAAAAATGAGCTCAAACGGACCAATTTGCGCAAAGTTATGACAGTTTGAAAAAAGGTATACATTATTTTGCCCGGTACTGTAGTAACAAGTAGATGTTTATCAATGAATATCTTAAGATCCATGATAGGTAGCAAAAAGTTGTCAACTAATAAAATAATTACCACATTTTGCTTATCATTTTATCAGTTGACAACTTTTCAATACCTCTTCTGGTTCTTTAGATATCAGTAAATTTTCAACAACACCGTATTATTTTGAGAGTAGTAAATGTTTATCAGTGAATATCTCAAGATCCATTATAGATATTAAAAAGTTGTCAACTAACAAAATAATCAGCACATTTTGCTTATCATTTTATCAGTTGACAACTTTTTCCTATCTTTCACGGATTTTGAGATATCAATGGGATTTCATCAATACACAATATCTCAAAAACCAGGAGAGCTATTGAAAAGTTGTCAACTGACAAGATAAAGTTATTAAAATCAATTGTTCTATTTTATTTTTAGATGTTTCTGATGTTTCAAACACTCCAGATATCCCAAATACTCCGGAAGTCTCGGAAAACCCAGAATCCCTTCAGCAACTCTCTCAGAAAGATCAAGGTAAATTTGACATTTCTCTGGTCCTAAACACTTTTCCTCAATTTCCAGACAAAAATTGTCTGGTTTGTGGCAATCACGGAGCATATTTCGTTTGCATGGGCTTCGTTAGCAAGGTTTTGGCCTGTTGCGCATGCTACGTAAGTTTGGAAATACGAATAACTCGAAAAACATCTGTTTTCAGAACTTCTTCCAAAGACAGGTCTATGCCCAGAAAGCCGGCCAGGAACTGAAATGCGTTGAAGACGCTGAAAAATGTGCATTTGTCAAAAACCCGAAACTTTTTGTTCAAAGACATTGCAAAAAGTGTCGGTTCCAGAAGTGCCTGGACATCGGGATGAAGACTCTGCGTATGAGCGATCTGAATTAGATTTGATTAACATATTCGTATTCCCCGTGAAATTTTGCGTTGAATGAGTATAATCATGCCTGGGTTTGGAAGTTTTGAATTTTGAGGGTCTAGGGGGGTCTTGGGGGGTTTCCAGAAAGCCAAAAACTGAAGTTTTCAGAACCGAGGCATGATTATACTCATTTCACGCGGAATTTCACGTAGATTCTGAATATATTATTGGTTTTGCATAATGATACGTTTTTTCCAATTTCAATTAGCCACTAATCAAAAATTTTTCCATATTGTCTGTCCGCTAATTTGCTTTTTTTTTCAAAGTTTTTCCTGTTTGATGTTATATTTTTTCTGTAATAAAACTGTTTATTCTATGCAAATCTTTTAGTATCTCTTGCTGAAAGCTGCTCTTTTCACAGCTCCTCGAGATGTGCTTTTGCAGTAGCCAGAATCGGTTCCGGGGGTTCCCTGAAACAGTTAAACTTGAGAATCAGCCAAAATCAATATGATATTCAGATTCTCCATAAAAAGAGGAGTAAAATGAGTATAATCATGACTAGGTTCCAAAAATTTTGGATTTGGGGGTCTAGGGGACTTTAGGCTCCGCCCCTTTCCCTCCAAAAATAAAAATTGTTAGAATATGGTCAATATGGGTATCAAATTACTCCCCATAACATGAAAAATTTAAAAATTAACACATTAATTCGTGAAAACTTCAAAAAACTCAAATCTGGGTCGCATTGGCCAGAATCACCACTTCTCAAATTTCACCAAAACCCAGACAAAATGCGTATCAGTTGAGGGGAGACACAGACACAAAGCAATCGCGCGCTATCGCACACAAATATTTTCGAAAACAAGTGTCGCATTCAAGTGACCAAAAAACCTAAAAACCTCCAAAACTCTGCAAACTTCTACAATTTCCCCACCAATTTCTGTGAAAATGGACTCAAAGCCACCGGACCCTCCTGAAGTACCTCCACTAATCTTCAGGACTATGTAAGTTTCATGAAAATGTGAAAATTTAGGCCAAAAAACCATTTTTCAGACCATCCAAAACTTTCTTCCAATTGGACCAACAGATGATGGTCGTTTCTTGATGTTTCCGATGTTTAAAAGATTTTTGTGATTTGAATGGGTTTCCGCATCAATCGAAAAGGGGTCTGGTGTCATTGGTAAGTTAATTTTGAGCCAAAAAAAATTTTATCGAAAAAAAAATTTCACGGAAAAATTCGCAAGAGAAAGCAAAATATGGAACTTGTATTAAATGCGTGGTATGTGTTTGTAAACTTTTTGGTAAAAAAAAACATGTTTTCTAAGAAAAAAAAATTTTCACATTTTTTCTGAAATTTTTTCCAGAGATTCTACAACCACACAGTTCGCGAAGATTCTTTTGCTGGAAACATCTGCTCAAAAGGTGTGCAATTAAAATATTTGTACTCTTTGTAAAATTTGGCGTTGAATGAGTATAATCATGCCTAGGTTTGAAAAATTTTGATTTTGGGGGTCTAGGGGGGTCTTGGGGGGTATCCAGAATGCCAAAAACTGAAGTTTTCAGAACCTAGGCATGATTATACTCATTCAACGTAGAATTTTACGTAGATTCTAAATATGATAATGAATCTTTATGAAAATGAGTTTTTTTCAGATGTCGATGTAGCCCCAACTAGCCGATGTTCACAAAATTTTTGAAAATTTTCGTATATTAGTTTATTTTTGTTTGTTTTTCTGTTTGATATTGTTTTTAATATTATAAACTGTTCATTCCATGCAAATACTCTAGTATCTCTTGCTGGAAGCAGCTCGTCCCACAGCTCCTCGAGATGGGCATTTGCAGTAGCCAGAGTCGGTTCCGGGGGTTCCCTGAAACATTCAAAGTTGGTCATGATGCAAAGTGAATGTGATTTTTGGATTTTCCATAAAAAGAGGAGTAAAATGAGTATAATCATGACTAGGTTTGGAAATTTTGGATTTTGGGGGTCTAGGGGGTCAAATTTTCATGGTCTAGGGAAACCAAAAACAGTCAAAACCAGCAAAAACGCGCAAATGACTATGATATTCAGATTTTCCATAAAAAGAGGAGAAAAATGAGTATAATAATGACTAAGTTTGAAAAATTTTGATTTTGAGGGTCAAGGGGTCATTAGGCTCCGCCCCTTTCCTATCGAAAAACAAAATTTGTCAAAATATAGTCAATATGGGTATCAAATTACTCCCCATAACCTAAGGAATTCAAAAAACATACATCTGGTCCAGGATTTCCACTGAATCCTGGGAATCCATCAGTTCCTGGTCCTCCTGGCTCTCCTCTTGGTCCCGGAGTGCCTTGTGGTCCAACATTTCCATCTCTTCCAGCCCATCCCGGAGGCCCATTCTGTCCAGGTGGCCCGTTAGGTCCCTTATCTCCAGTAGATCCCTTGGATCCTCGGATTCCATCTCTTCCTGGGGATCCTGGGCCTCCAGCTTTTCCAGGTTGTCCTTCTCTGCCTGGCTCTCCTGGTTGTCCCATTGGTCCATTGTTCCCGGGTCTTCCAGAGTTTCCATTTTGTCCCGGTTGCCCTGGAAGCCCTGGAGGTCCTGGTGGTCCTCCGTATCCCGGTTGTCCCCGAGGTCCTGGTGGACATTGTCGGCAAGATTTCTCCTTTGCGTAGTCTCCTGGAGGAGTGATTCCGTTGGATCCTGGCTCTCCTGGAGATCCCGGTTGTCCTGGATGACCATCTTCTCCATTTCGACCGGGTTGACCTTTTGGACCGCCTGGGCATCGGTTTTCTCCGTTGCATTCTGGAAATTTGAAAGTTTTAAAAGATTTGAGTAATGTATTCAAATTCCTTGTAAAATTTTGCGTTGAATGAGTTAAAGCATGCCTATATTTGAAAAAATTCGAAAATTTCGAATTTTTGGAATTTTGGGTCTCGCCACGAAATCGCTTTTTTTGTGTTTTTTTGGTTTTAGACCGTTTTTTTTCAGCATTTTTGAAGCAGAAACTTAAGAAAAACAAGATAGAAAACCTAAAAAACACCAAAAAACACCAAAAATTTGATTTCGTGGTGAGACCCAAAATTTCGGAATTTTGGGTCTCGCCACGAAATCGGTTTTTTTAAAGGTTTTTTTTATTTCCAAGGTTCGATCTTTAATTTTCATTTTTTTTTATTGAAAAAATGCAAAAACTGGCTTCAAAACCTGAAAAAACAGCAAAAATTCCAATTTCGTGGCGAGACCCAAAAACCCGAAAAATTCAAATTTTTGAAAAAAACTTTTTTTCAAACCTGGGCATGATTATACTCATTCCACGCCAAATTTTGCGGAGTATTCGAAAACAACATTCAAACTTCACTTACGACACTCTCCAGCCTGTCTCTTAGCTGCTCTTGGTACTCTCGGATGCACCATTCTCAAATCTCCCAGCTGACTTCTCGCCTCTTGTTCTAACACCAAAAATTCATCGTTATGAACTTTAAGGGACTCATTTATAGCCTCCATTCTAGAAATCATGTAGGGAATGTAGCCAAGAGTCATGGTTATGACCATAATGGAAGTGAGGATTGAGGAGTAGCCGACAAAGTCTGTGAACCAACCCATTTTTGACCTGAAAGTTGAAAAAAACGTTATGGTCATTGAATATAAGAAGAAAAACTGTGAAATGATAACTAAACCACTGAATTATGTTGTTTTTTTTTGTTGTTTTGTTTCTCTATTTATATCCGTGGAACCAAGAGGGAAAACAGGAACCAGTTTTTCCCTTCGCTTCGCTTCCGATGATGAGGATGAATAGGGAAACGCAGAAAACATGAAAATGTGAAGATTAGGCAAGTGTGACCTTATCTGAACTGTTAACTAGTTGAAAGTTAACTGAAACGGTTTTGACGATGAAAAATTGGAAAAAGTCAGGAATCCAGAATCTAAAATTTTTTAGAATCTGATCTAGATTGTTTTTTATTATGATATTTGAATCCGTCAGGTAATGGGGATTCATTTGACACCCATAATGCCTATATTTGGAAAATTTTATTTTTGGATTCCAAAGACCCTCTCAAGACCCCCCTAGACCGCCAAAACCAAAGTTTTTGAAACCTAGTCATGATTATACTCATTTTGCTCCTCTTTTTACAAAGAATCTGAATATCATAGTTATTTTTTGTTTTTGTGGATTTTGACTGTTTTTGGTTTCCCTAGACCATCAAAATTTGACCCCCTAGACCCCCCAAAACTTAAAATTTCCAAACCTAGTCATGATTATACTCATTTTTATCCTCTTTCAATTGAGAATTCAAATAACAAATTAATTTTCACTGTCTTCAACATTAGACCGGTTTTCCACTCTTGGGTATCTTCAAAATTTGACCCCCTAAACCCCCCAAAACTTAAAGCTTCCAAACCTAGTCATGATTATACTCATTTCAATCCAAATTTAAAGGAGAATCCAAAAATCATAATGAATCTAGCTCTATTTCCTGTTTCAGCCATTTTCCAGAACTTTCGGAAAACAAATCCAAAACTGTTGTGGTGTTATCAACCAGTATGATCACTGTCACAGTTCCGCTACATTATCTCTCTGATTCTGAATACATTACAACGTTCTTAGCCTTGTTTTTAGCCTTGTTTTTGATGTTGTTATGCTGTTCTGTACATATCAGATTCATTAGCGCTATAACATTTTGATGTAAGATTAGGACATAGATGGCATGAAACTGGTCAGTTTCGCTTTGAAAAGGAAAATCAGACACACTGGTGTCTAAAATAGACATCTTTCAAAAATACAATACAAGATACTTCATTAAAAATAAGGTTTTTTCAGATATGGGATGACAAGATGATAACTTTAAAATTCAGCGGAAATTATAGATAAAAGACAGTGAAAAATAGAGAGGAGATAATCTTACATCAAAATAATAGACTTAAAACAGTATTTACTCATCCTTCTTCGAGCTAGAAGGGCTTAACAATGGATCAGTATCATTATCGAATTCCTCTTCATGCTCTTCTTCATGCTCTTCTTCTTCATTATCTTCCAAGTGTCCATTTTCATTGTCGTTTTCTTCCTTCAAAAAATCCTTCATAGTCTTCAAACAAATCGAATCATGCTGCAATTCTAACTCCCTTTCAATGTCTCTAACAGTGATAAATCCATCGTGATCTTCATCGAGTTCCTGAAAAAAAACAAATTAGGCTCCGCCCCTTTTTCAAAATTTTTGTTTTCAAGCGATTTACCTTAAAGCGTTTGGAGGAGAATCTCGCTATCAATGGAGACAACGGTTTTAGGTCATCATCAGCAGATTTTGACCTGTAAATACTGCCAGCTGGAAGACCAATAGCTGCCACATCAATGGTTTGGTGAGATGCAGTAAGGGCAAAGACGCTTCTGGTGTATTTATAGAAGCCGGATTCATCGACACGGCCCTGAAATGTAAAAAATAAGAAAAAGGGATGAATTCTGCGTCGATTGATACCCATAATGTCCTATTTTTACAAAATTTCAAAAATGACCATTTTCGTGGTGAGACCCAAAATCCCGAATTTCCAATTTCTTAAAAATCACAAAAATTTGAAACTTGATTACGTTTTTCGTAATCAGCGTGAAATTCTGCGTCGATTGACACCCATATTGACCTAGTTTCGAAAAAATAAAATTTTGACCGATTTCGTGTCGAGACCCAAAAATCCTAAATTTTCAAAGTTCACCAAACATGGGTTTTATGGGTATCAATCGATGCAGAATTTCCTACCGATCATTTCTGCATACCTTTCCCTCCACATCCATCAACTGAAACGCAAATTGAGCCCTTGCCGAGGAGTTGATATGCGAGTTGCTCATTTCAGAGGTTTTACCCCCATCGGAAAGCTCCCAGAGGCAGAGAATGAGGTCCTGAGAAATCAAAAAGGGATTTGAAAACTTCCAGAGCATTTTCCATACCTCAAAAGTAATCTGCTGGTGCTGTTTATTCTTGACAATTGCTGAATAAAGTCTATCCACAAAAGTAGAGTCGTTGGCTTGTGGGAAGAGACTTCTGAAGACGATACGCCACTGGGATTCTGTCATTCGACCGTTGGAGCATTTCTGGAAGAGTATCATGTTGTTTTTTGTAATCAGCGTGAAATTCTACGTTGATTGATACCCATAATGCCTTATTTTGAAAAAATTAAATTTTGGGGTAAAACCCCTATACACTGTTTTCGTGGTGAGACCCAAAAAAATTGAATCTCACCGAATATAGGCGTTATTGGTATCAATCAACGCAGAATTTTACGCTGATTACGATAAATGCAGTCAAATTATAAAAAAGTTCAGAAATTCGAAAATCTCAAAAAGTGACAATTTGGGTATCGCCACGAAATCTGTTTTTGTTGTGTTTTCTATTAAAAAACTAGTTGTATATAGCTTCTATAACCTTAGTTTTGTCAATTCTGGTCTGAAATTTCGAGAAATCCCATCTGAACTCAAGAAATCAGGAAAAACCCGATTTTGTGGCGAGACCCAAATTTCGAAAATTTCAAAGTTTACCAAATATAGGCATGATTAGTATCAATCAACGCAAAATTTTACGCGGATCACAAAAAACGTATTGAAAACCTTTAAAAACCCACCTGCTTAAAGTTACGATACATAAACATAATCCATTTGCGATTGAAACCTGTCAACTGAACCAATTGGTCAAGTCCTGGAGGCTGTGTGTTAAAAGGATTGGATAACAAATCTTCCACATCAATTTCGACTTCTAAAACCCTTTTTAAACGCATTTCTGTAATGATTTTTCCCACCATCATCATAGAAACAGAGCCAAAATTGACATCTTCGGATTCCCCAGTAGATTGCATTGATGAACTTGTTTTTTGAAGGTTGCCGAGAGCCAAAGTGCCTGAAATAGAAGGATTAGAGTACTGTAGTCTTCAAATTTACCATTCAAATGCTGTATTTTCTCTTGTCGAACGATTGAAATCGCTGGATCTGATGTTGGAAGACTCCACGTAGAACATTGTCAAAAACGGAAATTTTTCGGAGTTTTTCAGTGAAAAATGAGTATGATAAAGTGTAATTCCGAGTATATAATAGGCGTATAATAGGTGCCATCATAATCTCCCATTTTTCTCCTCCCATTTTCCTATTTTCTCTCATTTTTCTAGGCTATTTTTCCAAATGGATTATCCCTTTTGATAATTATGAGAAAATGCGCGAAAGAGCACGTTTCTTTGCTCTTTGCCGGGTGTTTTTAATTAAAAATATGCGAAAGAGTGACACTTTGAAATATGGAGAAAATGGAGAGTAAACATGGGGATTCTGAAAGAAGTTTGGATGGGTTGAGAGGGGAAATGGGTTTTTGGAGTTGGATTGCAAGAATTCGAGGGTTTTGAAGGTTTTGAACAGATTATTCGTGCTCAGCGTAAAATTCTGCGTCGATTGATACTAATCATGGTTATATTTGAAAAATTTTGAAATTTCGAAAATCTGAAAAATTTGGAAATTTGGGTCTCGCCACGAAATCGGGTTTTTGGTGTTTTTTGCTGAAATTAATGATAAATAAGTTTTCTAAGGTTATTTCTATCAATTTACAGCTAAAACCAATTTGAAAATTGCTCCAAAACCGAGAAATAAACAAAAAACCTGTTTTCGTGCCGAGACCCAAAAAACCCAAAATTTCAAAGTTCTTCAAATATAGGCTTTATGGGTATCAATCGATGCAGAATTTAATTTTGAATAAATTTAGACGTATAACTTTGCATTTGACTCAAAAAACCAGGAAAAAAAACAAAAAATCATTTTCGTAGTGAGACCCAAAAAACCCAAATTTTCATAGTTCACCAAATATAGGCTTTATGGGTATCAATTGATGCAGAATTTTATTTTGAGTATATCTAACATTAAAACATTGCATTTTTCTCGCTAAACCCCGGGAAAACACCAAAAAGCCAATTTCGTTGCAAGACCCAAAAAACCCAAAATTTCAAAGTTCACAGAATATAGTCTTTATGGGTATCAATCAACGCAGAATTTTATTTTAAATAAAACTAGCTATAAAACCTTGCATTTTACTCACAAAACCTCGAGAAAACAAAAAAAAAACCAATTTCGTGGCGAGACCCAAAACCCAAATTTTCAAAATTTTTCAAAATAGGTCATTATGGGTATCAATCGACGCAGAATTTTATTTTGAGTAAATCTAACGTTAAAACCTTCCATTCCATCCACTACATCCCAAAAAAGAAAATGTTTTTCCAGAACTTTCTTTCTCTTTCGTCATACTCGGATAACACCTCAAAATCCTGATAATCTGGTGTTATACAAATTCTTCTCGGCCTCTATTCACACCACAAATCCTTGTGATAAGCAGCTTTTCTAGAAATCAGGTGATTTGATGTGAGAAAACATGTTTTCTCATCACCTGGAGTAGGGGGGAAATTTGAAAAATTTTGAAAAAAAATCAAAAAAAAAAATTTTTTTTTTCAAAAATTCTGGAGCCTTCTACATCAATTCTAGATTATAAAAAATATAAAATTACCTTTCCAAAGTCCTTTGTTTCTCAGAAGCTCTCGGTTTTGGGCGTTTCATTCGGGGAGCCACACTGAAAAAAATCAAATATTTTAAAAATTAAAAAAAAATTTGAAAAAAAAAATTTTTTTTTTTTTTTGAAAATTTGCATTTTCATCATAAAGAAGGACTCAAAAACGTTCAAATAACCTTTTAAAAAATAGAAAAAAAGTTCAAAAGCACGAACTTTCGAGTGGATCTCCGAAAAGTGCGCATTCTGATCACTCCCCACATCTTCTCTTCTCCTTATTTTGAGTTGACTCCGCCCACTTTCGTCACGTCTTCTCTTTTCTGCTTATCCGTCGTGTCTACGTCTTCTGAATCCTGAGAGAAAATGGAGAAAAATAGAGAAATTAGATGAAAATAAGGGGAAAGTAGGGGGAAAGTGAGAAGTTCAGAGATTAGAGAGAAACGGGAGGATTAGAGAAATTAGAGGGATAGAAGGACTAATTGGAGAGCAGAAACCTTATTTTAAAGATATACATGTTTATAAAAATTGGAAATGAGCGAAAAATTTGAATTTTTTTTTCAAAAATTTCAGTCTTCCAAATTTCAGGGTATTCTGATCATAAATCTTTGCAAATTCTGGTAAATTTGAAGTTTCTGCACATTTTAATAAAATTTTTATTACTCAGCGTAAAATTCTGCGTTGATTGATACTAATAACGCCTATATTCCGTGAAATTTGAAAATTTTGGGTCTCGCCACGAAAACAGTGTATAGGTATTTACCCCAAAATCAAATTTGTTCAAAATAGGTCATTATGGGTATCAATCAACGTATAATTTCACGTTGATTTTGAAAATCAACATGTCATGTTTTGCGAAATGCTTTAACGTAAAAAAAAATTTCAAAAAAAAAAATTTCAAAATTTTTTTTTTTTGGATTTTGATTTTTTCCAATTCCAATTTTTAGAAGTTTTCATTATGTTTTTTAAACTACACGTAAAATTTGGCGTCGATTGATACCAATAACGCCTATATTCCGTGAAATTCGAAAATTTGGAAATTTGGGTCTCGCCACGAAAATGGTTTTTTGGGGTTTTTTGGGTTTTCGCTTGATTTTATTAAAGTTTTTTTAGTGCAACGTAACAAATCAAACTTTTTAAGCCTAAAAACATTTAATTTCCCTCAAAAAACACAAAAGCCCCGTTTCCGTGGCGAGACCCATGTGGGAATTTCGAAATTTTCAAAATTTTAAAAATTCTGCAAACTTAGTCATGATTAGTATCAATCAACGCAGAATTTTACGCAGATTACAATAAAATCAAACGTTTTGCTCCAATTGAAATTTTAAGTGAAGTTTCAATAAAATTTTTTCAAAAAATTGAAGAAATTTTTTTTTTTCAAATTTCCAATAGCTAATAGAAGAGAAAAAATTGAAAATAGAGCAAGTCTGGAAGTGACATTTCCAACAGAAATTGACTTGAAAAACTAGGAAAATCCAGCAGAAACCCCAAGAAATGCCCCAATTCCCATTTCAACTAGGCCTAAAAAATTAGAAAAATTAGCCCCAAAAACCGACCTCATCAAGGAAAAAAGGAAGCCGAATAATGTGTGTTAGATGGCAAAAACAAGGAAAAACAGGAAAAAACGAGTCCCAAATGGAAAAAACCAAAAAAATGAAGGATTTTCGCGTCGAGACCCATAATACAATAATCCTACATACCGGCTCTAGACTGGATAATCCGGGTTTTTTGGATTTTCTAAAAATGGCAAAAAATGAGGAAAAAATGAGAGAAAAATGAGGGAAAAATGATCCTATTATTCATGAGAAAAAAGGCGTCCAAATCCAATTAATTATTATTTTTTTTCTTATTCATACTCATCTCTAAAAACATGTTTTTCTCCTCTTGAGAAAAAATGCCAAAAAAATTTTTTTCAGAAAAAAATTTTTTTTTTCGTTTTTTCCAGTTTTCTAGGTCTAAAAATTACTGTGAACATCAATTTCAGCTTCAAAACAAATTCCAAAAAATTTTGGAGCCAAAAATTAGCAATTTATACCAAAAAAAGAAGCCCTTCGAAGAAGCCCCCATAACGGATTATTTTTTGGGGTGGTGGTGACGAAAAATAAAAAATACGAGTGAAAACGACGGACGAATTTGTCGCCCGCCTCTCATATCCGTTTTCTCTCATTCGTTTTGATGAAAAAATGAGGAAAAATGGGAATTGGAAAAGAATTGAGGAGATGAGCATTGGAAAATTGTCTGTTTTTCTGGAAAAATTTGAAAATTGATGGGGAATAACTGGGATTTGATTAAAATAAGAACGCACATAATATTAAGCGTAAAATTCTGCGTCGATTGATACAAAGAAAATCTTTTTTGAAGAGATTTTTAAATTTTTTAAAAATTTTTTAAAAATTTTCGAAGTTTTATTTTTTTTGAGTTTCAGTTCGAGATTTTTTGAATGTTTCAACTGAAATGGTTATGTTATTCCTACTCAGCGCAAAATTCTGCGTCGATTGATACTAATCATAACATATTTTGAAAAAGTTTGAAAATTTTGAAAATCACAAAAAGTGACCATTTGGGTCTCGTCACGAAATCGGGTTTTTGGTTTTTTTTTTTCGCTGAAAACAATGATTTATAGGTTTTTTAGTTTTATTTCCATCAGTTTTTGTGTCCAAAAACTGAGAAAATCCATCCAAAACCAAGAAAACTTCAAAAAACTGATTTCGTGGCGAGACCCAAATTTCCGAATATTTAAATTTTTGAGAATTGGAATTGGAAAAGTAGAATAGTTAAGTTTATTGAAATCAGCGCAAAATTCTGCGTCGATTGATACTAATCATGACTAGATTTGAGAAATTTTGAAAAATTTTGAAAAATGACTATCCGGGTCTCACCACGAAATCAGGTTTTTTACAAAAGTCAGAGAAAATCAATTTTTTATTAGTTTTAAGTTTTTCTTTTTATTGATTAACGCTCAAAAAGTAAAAAAAATAGCTTCAAAACCGAGAAAACACAAAAAACCAGATTTCGTGGCGAGACCCACGGAGGGGTACTTTTGGTGACCACACGGAATATAGGCGTTATTGGTATCAATCGACGCAGAATTTCATGCTGATTAACATAAACAACATAAAAATGTGTGAAACTCGAGTTACCAACCATTTTGAAATCAAAAAATCCAAAAATTTTTCAAAATTTTTCAAAATTTCCACTCTAAAATTAGGTGATGATTACTATCAATCAGAACACTATTTTTTGCAGTTTTCAACAACATCCGGCATCTTCTAAACCCTGCCCTTCCCCTACACTTTGCTCTGTATCAAATTTCCCGAAAACCGCTGAAAAATCCCCATGTATCCCCAAAATCCCACGATTCTAAAATTTCTCAATAATTTATGTAGACTCAGATCAACTTTTGGGGTGTATTGGACCAGTTTACAAGAAATTGGGGGAATTGGAATGATTAGAAGTATAAAAATGACAGTTACAAAAATTTTGAAAAAAAAAAGAAAAATTGAAAAAAATTGAAAAAATTACTCGGAAATCACATTTAAAAAAAAGAAAATCAAAATTATAAATAAAGTTGAAGGAGCACCAAAAAGCACCAATAAATGCTCTAAAAGTGATAAAAAAATTTAAACTCTGGCACAAATTTCAGAAACGTCTTGAACAATCGATTGGATGAGTTGTTCGTCGCCAGCTTTTCCGTCGATTTGGACGCCTTCGGTCTGAAAATGGAGGATTTGAACTTTGAAAATAGTATATTTAAAATAAGCGTAAAATTCTGTATCGATTGATACTAATCATGAAGGATTTTGGGAAATTTTGAAAAATCGAGATTTTTTGAGGATTTTGGGGGTTTCTGGATTTGGTATCTCCAGAATTTGAAGTTTTGTACAAATTTCGTTATGTTCATGTTAATCAGCATAAAATTCTGCGTCGATTGATATTAATAACGACTACTTTTCGTGTGGTCACCAAAAGTGACCCTCCGTGGGTCTCGCCACGAAAATGGGTTTTTGGTGTTTTCTCTGTTTTCTCGGTTCCCGAGCGGTTTTCTTGATTTTTTTTCGTTTAAAGTGATAAACATAGCAATTCAAACCGAATACCCAACTGATTTACTCTGAATTTCGTAAAAAACCTGATTTCGTGGTGAGACCCACCAAGCCAAAAATCCGAAATTTCAAAATTTCTCAAATCTAGTTATGATTAGTATCAATCGACGCAGAATTTTACGCTGATTCCAAAAACCAAAACCATTCTATCTAAATTTCAAATTCTCGAGTCAAAAAACCACTTACAGTCCTCTTCACCAACAAGCAAACCGGTTGTCCTCCAACTGTCCTTCCAAACAATGACGCAGCCTTCGGGGTCTCCTCAACAACTGCAAAATGTGCTTTTTTAGAAATTTCCGTTAAGATTCGCTTCAATTTGGTGGATTCTGAAGTTTTGACACTTTGCGAAGAGGCAAAGTCCACATCGTCTGAAGCGAGAAGTGTTGAGTAGTCATCTTTTCGGATGAAGGAATTGGGGACGATGAAAATGGTAGAGGGGAGAGGTAGACGGAGGTCTAGTTTGTCTTCACGGGTTCCTTCGTCTTCCTAAAGGAATAAAAATTAAAAAAAATTTGAAAAAAATTTTTTTCGAAAAATTTCTGATTCTCTGGATTTCGACTTTGCTCAATTCTGAATTTTGAAAATTTTCATGTTGTTTTTCATACTCATCGTTAAGTTCTGCGTCGATTGATATCAATAACGCCTATATTTGGTAAAATTCGAATATTTGGAATTTTGGGTCTCACCACGAAAACAGGGTATAGGGGTTTTACCCGAAAATCAAAATTCTTCAAAATATGTCAATATGGGTATCATTCAACGCAAAATGTTACGCAGATTACAATGAACATAATCAATTTGCCCAAAACGTACTCGTTTTTCAGTTCTTTTTTTGGGTCTCGCCACGAAATCTGGTTTTTGGGGTTTCTCGGTTTTGGATCGAATTTTTCGAAGTTTTTTGATGAAAATTGCTAGAAATAGAGCTAACAAACGTAAAAAATTTGAAATTCTCTGATAAAACACAAAATATCCGATTTCGTGGCGAGACCCAAATGACCAGATTTTGTTATTTTCGAAATTTTCAAACTTTGCCAAAATAGGTCATGATTGGTATCAATCGACGCGGAATTTTAAGCTTAACACGACTAACATTGTCAATTTGCTCAATTTTATCATCTTACCACCAAAAAATAAGTAATAGTTCCTCTCATGGTCCTTGAAACATTGATTGACTGAACTTGGACGTCAAATGAGGCTTCCGAGGAAAGAGAAGATTCTAGCTCGTCTGCCAAGGTTATTGCTGTCTAAAAATGTTCAAATTATCAATTTCTAAACCCCTAAACCCTTACTTTAGCCTCCTGAACCAACTTTGCATTGAGGGTATCCACCATTGCCAGTTCAACTTTTTGAAGTTTTTCTACTCCGGAATTCTCAATTTTTAGGGTCACAGTAACCCTCCCGTAATCCAGAGGATTTTGATTAGGTCTTGCAGCAAATCGCACTGTAATTGCCTTATTTGCAGCAAGTTTTTGATATAAATCCGAAGAATTATTGGAGTAGTCAACTGGAGATGCTTGGGGTGGGATGGATGGAGTGCAGACTCCAGAAGTCTCTTCGTAGAGGTCACGAGACTTTTTGGTAGAGTTGGTGGTCTTCTTTTTAGTCTTTTTGGGCTTATCGACCTAAAAAAATAATAAAAAATTAGATTTTTGAAAAATTGTGAAAAATTTTGAAAATCTTGGTTTTGATATGGTAACATTTTTTTGTCGAGTGAGTTTTGTGTATTTTCATTATGTTTTTGTTTCTCAGCGTGAAATTCCGCATTAATTGATACTAATCATGACCATATTCTGAAAATTTTAAAAAATCACTCAAAATGGCATACGGTGGGTCTCGGCACGAAATCGGAATTTTGATGTTTTCTGTGTTTCGAATCAAATTTTTAGCATTTTTTAGATGGAAAATGATAAAAACAAGGATTTAAGTCTTATACACACCAGTTTTACCACTGAAAACCTGAAAACCCCGATTTCGTGGTAGGACCCACCAAGCCAAAAATACGAAATTTCAAATTTTACCAAAACAGGTCATGATTAGTATCAATCCACGCCAAATTTTACGCTGGATTCAAAAAACACAACCATTCCACTAGTTTCACAAAGAAAAACACCAAAAACCAACTTCGTGGCGAGACCCGGTGAGACCCACCGAGCCAAAAATCCAAATATTCAAATTTTACCAAAATACGTCATGATTAGTATCAATCAACGCAGAATCTTACGCTGATCTCAAATATTGTAATCATTTTGCTCAAAAACTCACCACCAAAGAATCCTTCTCCACATTGATCGTGATACTCTCTTGTTGTCCACTTCCCTCCAACCAATCATCCATATTGAACAAATTCGACTTGGAATCTGATGATTCTGGCATTTGAGCGGCCTTCTTTAGCTTCTTGACCACATTTCCACCCTCTTTTCCGGCGTTTTTGACAACTTTTTTCTCCTTTTTGACAGATTTCACTTTTTTGGTGACAATCGGCTCTTCAATGACTGGTTTCGGTTCAAAAGTGGTTGGGGGTCTTGGCACAAGTGGTCCAGGTTTTTGTTGAGATGCGTAGACTCGGGTGTAGGCTTGTGGAGCCTTGACGACTTCATCTGGGCGGAGTGGTGCATCCAGGTCCATGTCGAGGGCACGGAATTCGTCGATTTTTTCGTTCTGGAACTTTGGAATGTGTGAGAAAGGGTTTTTATTGGATAGAGCGTAAAATTCCGCGTCGATTGATACTAATCATGATCTGTTTTGGTGAAATTTGAAATTTTGGATTTTTAGGATCTAGGGTCTCGCCACGAAATCGGGTTTTCTTCGGTTTTTTAGGTTTTGGACGGATTTTTCTTAGCATTTGTGAGTAGAAATCGGTATAAAATGCAATTTGAAGTCTATTCTGTTTAGTTTTCACTTGAAAATTGCAAGAAAATCCGCCCAAAAATCGCTAAAAACCAATTTCGTGGCGAGACCCAAAAAAATCTAACATTTTGAAAATTTCAAGAAAATTGGTCATGATTAGTGTCAATCGACGCAGAATTTTATGCTAAGTTAGAAAAACACTATGAAAAATTCTGAAAATTGAAAAATTTGAATTTTGAAGAAAATTTTCGAAAAAAAAAATTTTTTTTCAAAATTTTTTCAAATCCGACCGATTATCTTCGAATTCCTAGGAAAGAACGTATAGAAAATGCAATTAACATGCTATTTTCAATTGTTTTAATTTGAAAATTTGAAGAAAATCCGCCCAAAAACCTCAAAAAACCAATTTCGTGGCGAGACCCAAAACATCCAAAATTTTGAAAATTTCATGAAAATAGGTCATGATTAGTATCAATCAATGCAGAATTGTTTGCTGAGTTTGAAAAACACAATGAGAACTTTTGAAAATCAAAATAGCAAAAAATTTGAATTTTTTGGAAAAAAATTTTTTTTTCAAAATTTTTGAGCAAAAAAACTTTTTTTCAAAAAATTTTTCAAATGTGGTCATGATTGGTATCAATCGATGCAGAATTTTTTGCTAAATTTGAAAAACACTAAAAAAAATTTTGAAAATCTGAAAACCTAACTTTTAGGAGAAAAATTTTTTTCAAAATGTTCCACGAAGCCAAAAAAAATTTTTTTTTCAAAATTTTTTTTTTTGAATTTTTTCAAAAACCCACCATTTCATCCTCATCATCCGTCGACTTCGCCCCTTCCGGCATTTCTCCATCATTCCTATTAACCTTATGCACAACTTGATCTTCTTCTTCACTACTCGAACTTTCCGTCCTCCTCTTCTTCCCCTTGCCTCCTTTTTTACCCTTTTTCTCTTTCTTTGTCTTTTTTTTCTTCTCTTTTTCCTCATTCGCTTTTTTCCAACTAAGCGTTGAATCCTGTTGCTCCATATACCTATGAAGTCCCACTACTCCTGGGATTTCAAGGGGGGATTGAATCTCTTTGTCCTCGATTTCTGATCGATCAATAATTGGATTTCCAAATCTTGTAGGTCTTTTCGGAGCTGTCGCATTTCCTTTGACATAATACGGATTGTTCTCTCTTTCCGTTTCCCGATCCTTGCGTCGTTTCTCCAACTCCTCTTTTGTCAATTCTTCGTTTTTCTCTTTCTTGGACCGTTTTTTTGATCGTTTCTCTTTTTCCATATGATCATTTTCCTCTTCCTCTTCACTACCTCCAATTTCCATCTTAGGCCTTGGAATTTGAGCTCCAAACGTCGCCTCCATGTCCGAGTCGTCTTCTTCTGATGTGTCTGGTCCACTAGACACCCATTCAGACCCAATCCACGTGTCTAAATCCAATCCTTCTGGCACTGGAACTTTCCTTTGCGCTTTCGGGGCAACCGGGTTCAATTCTCCGTCATACAGTTTTTGAAACTCTTCACCCATTTTTTGACGCTTTTGATGGAGGGTTTCAACGATTCGGATTATTGTCATAAGATTACAAGCTCTTTCTTGTGCTTCGAGGTGCTCGGAAAGTTCAAATTGGGGTAATTTGGAGAGCATCAGGTTGTCGAGGGTTTCAATGGCGTCCCAGTCGTCTTCCTGAAAGAAGGAGAGGGATAAGAGGAGAATGGTTGTGTTATTTGGATTCAGCGTAAAATTTGGCGTTGATTGATACTAATTATGACCAGTTTTGAGTAAATTTGAAATTTCGGATTTTTAGGGCCTAGGGTCTCGCCACGAAATCAAGATTTCCGTGTTTTCTTGGATTTTAACCGGTTTCTTGGAGTTTTTTGAACGAAAAAATATAATACAACAATTTGAAACCCCTTTTCTTTCAATTTCAGCACAGAAGCACTAAAAACCAGATTTCGCGGCGAGACCCAAAACATCGAATTTCACGAACATAGTCGTTATTGGTAGCAATCAACGCAGAATTTTACGTTGATTAGGTTAGTTACACTCAACATGAAATTCTGCGTTGATTGATACTAATCATAACCTGTTTTGGTGAAATTTGAAATTTCGGATTTTCAGGTTCTAGGGTCTCGCCACGAAATCAAGATTTCCGTGTTTTCTTGGATTTTAACCGGTTTCTTGGAGTTTTTTGAACGAAAAAATATAATACAACAATTTGAAACCCCTTTTCTTTCAATTTCAGCACAGAAGCACTAAAAACCAGATTTCGCGGCGAGACCCAAAACATCGAATTTCACGAACATAGTCGTTATTGGTAGCAATCAACGCAGAATTTTACGTTGATTAGGTTAGTTACACTCAACATGAAATTCTGCGTCGTTTGATACCAATCATACCCTGTTTTGGTAAAATTTGAAATTTCGGATTTTTAGGGTTCAGGGTCTCGCCACGAAATCGGTTTTTTGAGGTTTACTCGGTTTTAGGTCGGTTTTTTTGAAGTTTTTTTTAATGAGAACAGTTAGAAACAAAGATTAGAGCTTTTTTTCTATCATTTTTCGCCCAGAAAACACGAAAAACTCGATTTCGTGGTGAGACCCAAAAAATTTCTCAAATTTTCGAATTTTACAGAAAAAAGAGTTTATGGGTATCAATCGACGCAAAATTTTACGCTGAGTACAAGAAATAAAACGGTAATTGCTGATTCTAAGTTTCCATGCTTATAAATTCAGAATTGAAAAAACGTAATCCCAAAATTTTTTGATTTTTCGAAATTTTCAAATTTTATGAAACCCAGTCATAATTAGTATCAATCAGCGTAGAATTTTACGCTAAATTCAATAAACAATATGAAAATCCAGCTAATCTAGACTAACCTCCTCCGCTTGAGCCATCAACGAACAGTACAACTTCCCAATGTTTTGCACATAAACCGATAAAATATGACCGGGCATTACAGAAGTTTTTGCTTTTAGCATAGATTCCAGGACGCTCTGGACATTTCTGACGTGTTGGCTGTATTCTCCACAAATCCACGCAGCGGCTAGAAGCACTTCACACATATTGCTGCGTTGTTGAGCGGAGCCGGCGAGAAGGACATGGGCGTTTTCGACGAGGAGAGCCATTTGGGAAACGGAGAAGTGGCGGATGGACTCGACACGGACTGTGACGTCTTGGATCTGAAAAATTGAAATTTTGAAAAAAATTTTTTTTTTTTTGAAAATTTGAAAAATTTTTTTTTTTTTTGAAAATTCCAAAAAAAAAGTTTTTTTTTTTAATTTTTTAAATTGATTTTTTTTAATCTATTTTAGATTTGTCTAAATTTTTAACTGTTTTTTCTAATTTTTAGAAATTTCAAAAAAAAATTTCCCAATTTTTTAAAAAATTGAAATTTTGGGTCTCGCCACGAAATCAGTTTTTTGCTGTTTTCTCGATTTTGACCCGATTTTTTTTTAAATTTTCTTATGAATTCGAATAGAATAGAAAATTTGAAACCGATTGATAGTCATTTCAACCAAAACTGTTCAGTTTTTCAGCTAAAATTTTCAAATTTTGTGTTTTTGGCTTGTTTTTCGGAAAAATTACAAAAATCAGTAAATCGCAATGAAAAACTCAATAATTTTGGTCGAATCAACTATTTCTAGGTTTCAAATCCTTTTTTCTATCCGTTTTTATCAGAAAAAAATTGAAAAAAGTCGGTTCAAAAACGAGAAAACAGCAAAAAACCGATTTCGTGGCGGGACCCAAAAAGTAAAAAAATTAAAAAAAATTTTTTTTGCGTTTCAAATTTTTTTTTCTTAATTGATTTTTATCTGTTTTTTTCTAGAACCATTCCTAATTTAAAACAAAAAATTTCAATTTTCAAAAAAAAAAAAAAATTAATTTTTTTTCCAAATTTTTCCTACCTGCTCCGCAATTTTAGCTCCATGTTCTGTTCCCTCAACTTTTGTAAGCTCTACCAAGACCGAAATATACCATTCAAAATTAGTGATGTATTGATAATTGCTCCAAGAGCAAATGCCAATGATTCTGCTCAACAACTCATCTCTGAAAAAAAATTTCAAAAATTTTTCAAAAAAAAAAATTTTTTTTTCATTTTTTAATTTCTCACCGATAATGACTGCCTTCCGCTGCTTCCACGTGTTCCATAAGTTTCTTGACAATCTCCACAATGTTTTTCTTGCTAACCATTCCGTAAAGAAGGTCCAAACTTCTCAATCTGATACTTTCATCTTTGTCGTCAAGACACCTCAGTACAATGTCTTTGTGGGCTTGAACGGCTTTAGGATGGGTTTTTAGGATCTTTCCCATTGCTAGAAGCCCTAAGTACTTGAGATTTTGGTCAGAATCCTCGATTAGGACTCCAAGCTTCTGAACGCAAAGCTGAATGGAAGCGGTGTGGTCTCCACCGGCGGAGATACTGATGAGAACTGAAAAACAATCAAGTTTTAGGCAAAATGAATATGTTTATCGTGAACAACGTAAAATTCCACGTCGATTGATACCCATATCGACATATTTTTACAAAATTTCAAAAACTGAACATTTTCGTGGCGAAACCCAAAATCCCAAATTTCCAATTCTCCAAATATTACGGGAAATTGGATTTTGATTACGTTTTCCGTGATCAGCGTAAAATTTCACGTTTTTTGATATCCATAATGGCCAATTTTGAAACATTTTGACTTTCGGGTAAAATCCCTGTACACTGTTTTCGTGGTGAGACCCAAAATTCCAAAATTTCGAATTCCACCAAATATAGGCGATATTGGTATCAATCGACGCAGAATTTTACGCTGATTACGATAAAAACATTTAAAATTTCTCAAAAAATACCTCACCAAAAATGACCGTTTAGGGTCTCACCACGACATCGGGATTTCTTTGGTTTTTTGTTCAGATGTTAAGAAAACTAGCTGTTTATAGGTTTGAAATTGTTATTTTAATCAATTTCCAGTTCAAAATTTTAAGAAATTTGCTTCAAAACTGCTTAAAACCCCAAAAAACCGATTTCGTGGCGAGACCCAAAAACTTGAGATTTTCAAAATTTTTCAAATATGGTCATGATTAGTATCAATCGACGCAGAATTTTACACTGATTACGAATAACAGCATCAAATCATTCAAAACTTTGAAACTAACCAGCAATAACAGTATTAATGCATTCATAGAGCAAGGACATGGCTGATGTAGAGTTGATCAAGTTGGTGAGTGGTTCCAGGAGTTTTTTGCCAAGCCGGGGTTCCAGAGGGACAAGGGCGCCAAACTGAATAAAATATGGTTGAAAAAGTGAACTAGAAAACTGGGAAAAATCCCAACTCCAAAAAAAAATTTTTTTTTCAAAAAAAATTTTTTTTTTTTGGAAACTCACCAATTTTATAATTTTAATCAGCATCCAATTATTAGACGACGTTGTCATTAACTTAAAAAATATCGGCGCCAATGTTAAATAATTTTTTGGATTTTTCCTCGCCAATTCACAAATCACATTGACAGCACTGCTCTGGACACCTGGATCCGGGTCCTCCAGTTTTTCCTTTAATCTTGGAAAAGTGGGTCGTAGAGCGTCTGGGTACTTTAAAAATAGCTTGTAGAGCAAGAGAACAGCTCGTTTTCGGGTGTAGGGACGGGAACAAGTGAGAAGATTGACCACATCGGCGGCTAGGTCACGGGCCAAATCGGGAGTGATAAAACAGGACAATCCGCCAAGGGCAATGCCGGATTCATACATGTTTGCGCTGTAAAATAATCAGTAAAAAATTCTGCATCGATTGATACTAATTATGATTGGTTTTGATGAATTTTGAAATTTTTGAAAAATCAAAAATTTTGTTTCCAGAATTTCTAATTCTGGAATTTAGAGCTAAGATTTTCAAAAATCAACATTTTTTATAATTGTATTCTTACTCAGCGTGAAATTCTGCGTTGACTGATACCCATCATGACCTATTTTAAAAAATCTTGAATTTCGGGTAAAATCCCTATACACTGTTTTCGTGGTGAGACCCAAAATTTCAAATTTTACCAAAATAGGTCAAGATTAGTATCAATTGACTCAGAATTTTACGCTGATTACAATAAAACACACAAAACTGTATTTTTTTGAAATTCCAAAATATTGTACTTGATGGGTCTCGCCACGAAATTTTGTTTTTGGTGTTTTCTGTGCAAAAAACAGAGAAAATAGGTTTCAAACCTCAATTTTTGGCAGTTTTGTCCCAAAAACTGCATAAAAGCCAGTCAAAACCGGCGAAAAACACCAAAAACTCGATTTCGTGGCGAGACCCAAATGCCATTTTATGCGATTTTTTAAATTTTACAAAAATAGGTCATGATAGGTATCAATCAACGCAAAATTTTACGGTGAACACGAAAAACATAATCATTCTGCTTCAAACCTTCTTTTGAACCTACTTACCTATTGATATCCTTCCTGATCAAGTTCGTAGTCAACATGAGAACTTCAGTTTCATCATGGAAACTTTGAGCAGCGGCGAGGTATCTAAAAGTAAATGATTTTGACTCTAAAAAAACAGTGAAAAATTCGAAAACTGCTTACCCTATCCGTTTTTCAGTGTATTTCGTGGAAGCCATGACTTCAATCACATTGAAGGAAGCCCATGAAATGTCGTAGCCGAGCATTTGGAGCTAAATTGAAAAATATATGTTTCAAAGGCTCTATTAAACTGTTTTCACTTACATAAGCCAATTTCTCAATGGCATTTGCCTTAACATAAATGGAATCTTGTCTCAATTCCTGCTTGATTTCTTCCATGCATTGGGTGATGTAGCGGGACTAAAAAAACAAATTTTAGCTTGAAAATTTGATTTTTTCTAGTTGTTTACCTCATTATCCTTGTTATTCCGGATCCCTCGAATGAGATCTGTGAGGCTTTTGTCGAAAATTCGATCGATGTTGCTTCGAACTTTTCGAAGGGCCATTTCTTCGAATCTGGAAGGAAAAATTGTTTGAAATGGCTCGGAAAATCAAGGAAAAAAGTCATTATCGTGGTGAGACCTGAAGAAAAAATAATGCATGCGCCTTTAAGATTACTGTAGGAAATTTTTCAATTTGGATTTGGGGGATTTTCGGCGATTTTTAGCGATTTTTGGGTAAAATTGGACAAAAAAAGCTCAAAAAAAAAATAAATCTCTACATTATCTGTCTATATTGACAAAAAAGTTCAAGAAAAACCACTCAAAACAAGCCAAGAACGTCAATTTTCAAAAATCGCGTCGAGACCCAATCGACAAAATTTGTGCTGCGCCTTTAAAGGGTTACAGTAAAATTAAAGAATTTTTTGCGTTTTTGATGAATTTTTGATAGTTTTTGCGGTTTCTCTAGTGAAAAAGGGTGTTTTAACGGGTTTTTCAGTGAAAATTCGAAGGAAAAGAGGAAATTTCGCAAAAAAAACATCAAACAAAGCGAGATTTTTAGCGATTTTTAGCACTTTAGGGGTGAATTTGGGCAACATATTTTTGAAAACAAGTAAATCTCTACATTTTTAGTCTATATTGACAAAAAAACCAAGAAAAATCACTAAAAATCACCCAAAAACGTAAATTTCTAGGTTTCGCGTCGAGACCCAAGGAACAAAATATGTGCTGCGCCTTTAAAATGTTACTGTTGAATTTGTCGAATTTTGTCGGTTTTTGGCGGTTTTTCATGGATTTTTGATGGTTTTTCACGGGTTTTTCGATAAAAATTCATAGAAAAATAAGAAATTTCGCAATTAAACACGACCAGCCGGGCTGCGCCGGGCTGCCGGCTTCTGCCGTCTCTCCTTTTATATGCAACCGATTTCATTTTCATTTTTGAAGAAAGCAAAAATGTTTTTGAGCAGCAGGGTTTGAACCCGCGAATGCAAAAGTGGAAAACACGCGCACTACCGCCTGCGCCACGACAGCTCATCCGCGTCGCCACCCACAGGGCAGTGACCTGCGCGCTGTCGATGAGAGCCCGGAATTAGAAAAAGTGCTCCAGAAGGCTTCATCCTGAACCAATCGCTTAGAAAATTTACGTGCACCTTCCGGTCAGGGTACTTGACCTCTCTGCCAAAAAATAGCTGAAACGGTCAAGTCATCTCTGAGAAACGGGCGCGGACAAAGATACGCACGGACAGACAGACAGACAGATACACAGATTTTGTCGTTTAATAATAGTAAAGATAGATAAGCCAAAACAAGCAAAAACATGCCAAAAAAACGCCGAAAAACGTCGAAAACCCTCCAAAACAAAACCCATAAAAGAGGGGGGAAAAGGGGATTAAATGAGGCTTTTCACAAGATGGGTACTCTTTAGGACGCGTCTCTTCTCTTCCAAACACAGATAGAATCAAACAGGGGACAGGCAGAACGCGAAAAACGAGCGAAAAGAGGGGCGAGACGGCGAGAGAGTGTGGCGAGGCGAGAGACGCAGACGGTGAGGCGGCGACATCTCGGGAAGCCCGGCACAGCTTGCGGCGGCCCTTCTGCAGGATATATCGACCCTTTCTTGGGCACTACGGATAGGAGAAATATTAAGGATCCCCCCTATGGCCTGGTGGCCTAGAAATCCGGCGAATTGCAAAAGTTCGGCCATCAAAGCGAAAACTCACATTTGAAAGGCTGTCTGAGCGAAAAGAAAGCTCTGGTCGGCGACTCGTCGCTTATTTTTCGTCAGAGAATTGTCTGGTGCTCCAAATTCGGCGTAATGAGAACGCATTATCGATTTTTTGTTGTTGGATGGGTGCGTTTTAGAATGGACACAAAGATAAGGGTATCTTATCAGTGGGTTGGGAGCACAAACTAGAGGACACAAAAGAGGGGGAAGGGGTAGATTTGATAGGTTTTGTTATTGTTTAGATGAGTTTTTGAGATTAAAATTTGATTTTTGACAATTTTTGAAAATTTTGAAAAAAATTTTTTTTTTTTCAAAAATTTTTTTTTTGGAAAATTAGATTTTCTATACTCGAAAGTTTATGTTAAACAGATTTAAAAAATTTTTGTTACTGATTAGACAAATTTCTGAGCGAAATTTAAATTTTCAGAATTTTTAAAAATTTTCTAAAAAATTTTCAAAAAAAAATTTTTTTTTTTTTTTGAAATTTTTTTCGACTTTTTTTCAGAATTAGATTTTCTAGACTAAGAAAATTGTTCTGAATACAAATCTTGTATTGAAAAATTCTAATAACAACTTATTCTATCTGAAATTTGAAAAAATCCTGCTAAAATCTGCATTTTTACAATTTTTTTTTTGAATTTTCAAAAAAAAAAAAAATTTGAAAAAATTTTTTTCATTTTTTTTTGAAAATTAGATTTTCTAGACTTAAAAAATTATGCTAAACACAAATTCCGTATTCAATCTGCCAAAAATCTACGATTCTCTCTGAAAATTCACAAAAACCCACGAAAATCTGAAATTTCTGAACATGCGCGTCAGGTGTGATGCATTGACGCAAAAATGCACACAATCAGTTAAAAATTACTGTAATTAGATTTAAAAAGTCCAGAAACACCTTCTAAATTTGAAAAACAACTAAAAAACACCGGAAAATTCCAAAATAAAAACTTTTCCCTCAAAATCCAAGACATTGACTCAAAACCCCACAAAAAAAATTTCAAAACCTCTAAAAACCATCAAATTTTCAGAAAATCAACTCAAAATGATTATAAAACTGCAAATAGACATCGAATTGATAACACTGATAACGATTCAAGACTGACAGTGGTCATTTGCACCAATCGATATGCACCAAGTTTTACGATTTTTGTCAATTTTTATTTTTCTTGGATTTGGATTCCTGGGGAGTTTTGTGGATGCAGAGCATGTTACGGTGACTTATCACTTTTGGGAAAAAGGTAATAATTTTAAAAAATCAAGAAAAAAATTTTTTGATTAAAAAAAATTTTTTTTTTGAAATTTTTTTTTTAATTTTCAAAAAAAAATTTTTTGTTTGCAGACCCAAAAATCACTGAAAAAGCTGAATTTTACACACGATTTGTCGCAAATTCCAATAGATACTGGACTGCAAACCTTGATTTTTTGCAAATTAACGAAAAAATTAATAAAATCCAAATTTCAACGGATCACTGGAAATCTGCTAATGTTGAGGAGGTGGTGAATGGGAATTTGGATCAGTTTTTTGCAAAGTAGGTTTTTATAAGCAAAATATGTATAAAACTATCAATTTAAAACAAAAAATTCCGAAAAAAAAAATTTTTTTAATTTTTTTCAAATTTTTTAGCATTTTTCAAAAATTCGCCGACAAGCTGTACACCAATTTGGCTTTGGACAGTTTGCCAGTTTTTAGTACGTTTTTTTCTCATCTACACCTGCTAATTAAAACCTTCAGACCCCCAAATCTTCACAGAAAACTATCATATCTACCAAGATTATGTAGTTTCTACAAACAACAATTTTTGGGTGGAGGTTGAAAAACATCGAGAACGTCAAAAACACATTTTTGTGTTGTTGTTGAAGAAAAGTGAGTGGGAAATTTGAAATCTGCGTGAAAAATAAGTTGGAAAACCGGTTTTTTGAAGGAAAAATGACTTGCGCGTGAGGTATGATGCATTGTACGCAATGCATCACACCTGACGCGCAAATGCAGAAATTGCTGGAAATGACTGGAAATTGACGTTTTTAGTATTTCAGGAGCAATTTGAATGTTAAAAACAGTTTTAAAACATTCAGAACAACAAAATTTCATGAGAAAAACAAAAACAATTTTCCAAAAAAAAAAAAATTTTTTCCATTTTTTTTCGAAAAAAATTGTTTTTTTCAAATTTATTTTTTAGGAACTTTCGAGCATTGGGAAGCCGCTTTACACTATGTAGACGCTCTAAAACGCACGGGACTTAAAGGATACATGATCGATTGTGAAAAGTAAGCACAGATTAGACGAAATTTAGAAAACTACAGTAACCCAATTTTTTTTCCAGAGAAGATGAAATTTGCGCATTGACAAATGACAATGATAAGATGCTTCTTATTGCTTATAAGAACGAAGTTGCGCATAAAATTTACGACTTGGATTTTGAAAAAGATCATGTTCATGATTGGATGCTAACGTATGTTGATTTTTTTTTCAGGTTTCATTCATCGATTTTTGTATTTTTTTTAGGATTGAACAACCCGAAATAAGAATTTTAAATGAGGATATAGTGCCACAATATCGATCTGGAATCGTCCCTGGTAATTTTTCAAATTTTCAAAAAAAAAAATTTTTTCCGAAAAAAAATTTTTTTCGAAATTTTTCTGGAATCTTTTAAAAACTCAAATTTCAAATTTTCCAGGTTTCAAAGACGCCCGAGACACTGTAACAATGCTATTCATTCCCAATAAAAAATCCCAAATCTGGAGAAACTACCTAAAATATGCAAAAGAGGCTCATGGAGAGTATCATTTGACGGCTATGATAGATCCGAAAGTTGAAAAATGGTAAAAATTCAATTTTCCCGTTAAATTTGAATTGAAAATGCAGAAAAAACCATCAAAAACCGTCAAAAACGCTCAAAAAACGACTTGCGCGTGAGGTATGATGCATTGTACGTAATGCATCATACCTCACGCAAAAGTGCACAGAATCCTTGAAATTGGGAGGAAATTGCTGGAATTTGAGTTTTAGGGGTTTTGGAAGGGTTTTGATATTGAAAAACAACTTTAAAATAGCTAAAAACACAAGTTTCATTGAAAAAAACACAAAAATACGAAAAAAAAAATTTGGAAAAAAAAATTTTTTTCGCGAAAAATTTTTTTTTCTCCAATTTCCCAACTTTTTAGGGCAATCTACCCCGCATTCATCACAATGAAACCACACGATCCCTACGTAAAAGCCTTCACTCTTCACAAAGACATAACATACGACAGAATGGTGGACTTTCTGGAAGAGGGCCTTCATCCAAGTTGTCATCCACTCACTACTCCCAGTGAATTCTTGTATGCCACTAGTTCTAAGCCTCTGCTCATATTTTATGACCCTTTAAACACTCAAAATGTTACAAAATTCAAAATGGCGGCTTCACAAGAGCAAACTCAACAAGAACGGATCGCTCATTTTGCTGCGGTTACTGGGTAGGTTTTTTCTAGTTTTAGGGTAGTTTCTGATCAAAATTGAGTTCGAAAATCGTAATTCTCGTCAAAAACTACCCTAGAAACTTGTTTGGTACGCAATTTGTCGTAAGATTCGGTGCAAAGTCCGCAATTTCTGAAATGCACCAAATTTCACGACAAATTGCACTAAAACTCAAATTTTCTGCTTTTTCTTACTGTAGCAATGTTTTTTGTCCAGATTTGACTTATTCGGGATGTATCTTATGAGTGTTTTCAACATCGACACCCCACAATACGTCCTTGTGCAGCGATTGGTGAAAAACTCTGGTTTTGGGAAATTGAACAGCGATTTTTTTGCAGGATAAGGGATGGTGTATTCTAACAAAACAAATAGGAGACGGAGATGCTAAAGAATTAGAAAATTGGTTGGAGAATGTGGATTATTCTTTGTGTCAAGGTATGCTTTACATTTTCGAGAAATCGGGCCAAAAATTGGGATTCTAGACCTTTTTTCTGCAGTTTTTTTTATGTTTTATTGAATTTTCAGTGACGATTGAAGATTTCAAGTTCCCAATTAGCCGATTGCACCTTCTGGAGCGGTATGATGACGTGGAAGACCTGGAAAAGGAACACTCGGCGATAGAGAGGAATAGAGACGAGTTATAGACCTAATTTTGTTTTTCTTGCTATAAAACGTTTTTAATAAGGTTTCCGGTTACTTTAATTGGCTTTTTCGTGAAAATTAACCACAGGAAGCTTTTTTGTGAAGCTTCGAACTTTTCTATTTGTTTGCGCGTCAAATCTGATGCCGCGGTGTGCAAACACCGTCACGTCGCATTGCACACATTTCACAATTCTAATTTTTTTCCCTGCGATTTTCAAGCTAAAAATGGACGTAGAAGCGCTGGAAAAACGGATTTCTGCTATCGAAGAAGTGCTCGGAATCGATGATTTGACCTCGGTAAGTCTTTTCTTGCAAAAAAACCCATAAAAATCCAAGAAAATCCCAATTTTTTGCAGACCAGACCAATTCCAGCGCAAATCGAAGCGTTGCAGAAGAAATTGCGAGATGATTGTAAAGCGAACTTGTTGATGTCGATCCCCGTGGCCAAATTGTCGTTGTTGAACAAAATCGCCACAGAGGTACGTTAAAAAATCGATTTTCAAGGGAATTTCATAAATTTAGACTTCCGGGCCCTATGGATCGCTGACGGATAAGGTGGAATCGATCAAATTCGCGGAGAACTTGATCAATGAACGAGCAGAACGAATCAAAGCGTTTGAGGAGGCGTTGGAGGTGAGAATTTGTTAAAATTTTTTTTTTTGAAAAAACGAAAAAAAAATGAAAATTTTGAAAATTCAGCAATGTTTGGACACGGAATTGTACTCAAAAGTGGCGGAATTGCAACCAGAACTTGATGCGCAGATTGAAAAATACGAAAAAGCACTGGAGGAGTGGAGAAAGTAAGATTTTCTTTAAAATTTGAAGAAAAAAAATTTGAAAAAAAAAAATTTTTTTTCGAAAATTTTTTTCAAAAGTTATTCAATTTTTCTAATTTTTTTTTAATTTTTCAGGACCTACGGCGAATTTGCAACTCTCGTCGAAGAACGTGGAATGATCAATCGAAAAATCACCGAAAAGACGTTGGAGTTGCAGAAGAAGATTCATTCGAAGGAAAAATAGAAAAAAAATAAAAAATCGAGCAATTTTTCTTAATTTATTTAAATTTATGCGGCTTGCAAGGATTCTGTGTATAAAAAATGCCAATTTTCAAAGTTTCAAATCAAATTTTCAAGTCAATGGCCTAGATGGAAATTTTAGAAAAAAAATGAAAAAATTTTTGTTTTTCGAAAAATTGAAAAAAATTTTTTTTTTGTAAATTTCAAAAACTAAAATTTCTACGAAATCTTGTTTGTTTTGCTAGTTTTTATCAGTTTCAACAGTTAAAAATAAGATTTTTGTGTAAATTTGAAGCCGAAATTGCAAAAAAAAAACTTCGAAAAAAAATTTTTTTTTTCAAAAAATTAAAAAAAAAAAAATTTCTCAAAAAAACTTTCAAAAACTCGTTTTTCGCCTGTGATCTTTCTGTTTTGTTTATTTTTATCAGTTTTAACAGTTGAAAAGTTGATATTTGTGAAAATTTAGAGCCGATAATGAAAAAAAAATTTTTTTTGAAAAATTAAAAAAAAATTTTTTGAAAAATTTAAAAAAAAATTATTTTGAGTTTTTGGTGGATTTTCTCTAATTTTTCTATCGGAAAATGATAAAAACAGCTATAAAAACCTATTTACAATCAATCTTGAAAAAAATTCAAAAAAAAATTAAAAACTTGAAAAAAAAAAAATTTTTTTTTCACATTTTCAAAATTTTTTGATTTTTTTGAGTTGTGATTCAGACTGTGAATATAAAACGCCAATTTTTAAGATTCAAAATCAAATTTATCACAGAAAAAGAGATCATCGTCGATTCATACAATCATCCTGTCGACCTTCGGTAAACACAAAATAGTACATGAACAGGAATAAAATGAAGCTGAGCGGATAGAAAACACGACAGAAATTGTCGAGATACCGTCCAGTTTTATGATATCTTGTCGCTTTTTGCAGAAGAGCTTCTCGAATTTCTTCAGTGATATCTGCGGTTTTTCGCCCCGCCCACTTTTTCAGTTGGTTTGCTCGTTTGTCGAAACCGATTACGAAGAGGGTTTGGAGGAGGGTGAAAAATACGAAACCGGTGATGAATCCGAACCATAAATCGATTGCCTGAATTTGGAAAATGAAAAAAAATTGATTGGAAAAAAAAATTTTTTTTGAAAAATTGAAAAATGTTTATTTCAAAATTTTCAAAGACCAAAAATGATACGGATTCTTGTTCGGTTTTTGAGTTTTTTCAGTTTCAACAGCTAGAAAATTAATTTTTGTGTGAAGTTATTGCCGAAAAAGAAAAAAACTCGAAAATGAAAAAAAATTTCGCAAAAAATTGAATTTTTTTTTCCAATTTTGAAAAAGTCAATTTCCCATCAAATCTTGCTATTTTTGTTGTTTTCTGGTAACTTCTATAGCTGAAAATGTACTGTTTATAAGAAAATTGCACAAAAAATTGGAAAAAATTCGAAATTTTTTTTTTTCGAAAATTGAAAAAAAATTTTCAAAAACCAAAAATTCTGTGAAGTCTTGTTCGTTTTTCAAGTTTATTGTGGTTTTAACATCTAAAAAGTTTATTTTTGTGAGAACTTTAAAACGAAAATTGAAAAAACAAATTCGAAAAAAATTTTTTTTTTTTGAAAAGTGAAAAAAATAATTTTCAAAAATTCCAAAAACCTAAAATTCTATAAAGTCCTGCTTGTTTTTAAAATTTCTACTAGTTTCTATAGCTAAAAATTTATTTTTGTGAGAATTTGGTGCCGGAAATGAAAAAAAAATTCGAAATTTTTTTTTTGAAAATTGAAAAAAAAATTTCGAAAATTTTTTTCAAAAAGTCAATTTTTCCATAAAATCTGGCTAGTTCTGTTCATTTCTATTTATTTCAGAGCCTGAAAATTAGATTTGGAAAAAAATTAGCTCCAAAAACTACAAAAACGAAAAATTTTCCGATTTTATGGGTCTCGCCACGAAAATGATTTTTTTGCGTTTTTCTGGTTTCAGATGGAATTTCAAAAGGTTTTCTATACAGAATTAATGGAAACAAGATATGAAAACCTATTTACAATCAATCTTTTACAAAAATTGAAAAAAAAATTAAAAATTATCGAAAAAAATTTTTTTTTTCAAAATTTTTAAAAATTTCGAAGTTTATGTACAATTTCTACCCACTTTCAAATAAGAAACACTTGGAAGATGCTCTCGAGCTCCAGCAGATTCAGTGGACAGGGTTAAAAGTACAGTAATGGCAACACCAATGCGACCTTCCATGAATTCCTCGGGAAGCCAGACACCGACCTGAAAATTGGAAAATTGAGGGGAAAATGGGTTTTTAAGCGTAATTTTTAATGATTCTGCTTGTTTGTAGAATGATTTACGGAAAAATTCAGAAATTTTTGATTTTGAAAAAAAAATTTTTTTTGAAATTTTTTTGAAAATTTGAAAAAAAAAAATTTTCAAAAAAAATTTTTTTAAACGAAAATAAAGTGTAAATAGGTTTCAAATTTTTGTTTTTGTAATTTTTAAACAAACAATGTCAAGAAAAACGCTCAGAAACAACCAAAAACCACGAAAAACCAAATTCGCTATGTTCGGGTTACTGTACCTAACTTTCAGTGCATTTCGTCGTAAAATAAAATGCTTACCCAAGAAAACATCAACGCCAAACTCGTCGGAATATAGGTTTGTGCAATATGGAACCCGACATCGCGTTTCAATCGAAAAACTGCTCTCAAACACGAAAACGCTCCGGATTTTCGTTCATTTGCACATGTTGTCGTCTCGTATCGATCGATATAAAGCTCCGGGAGCTTTACATCCGGGTTTTTATCAATCGCGTCTTTTCGACGAGTGAACCATTCAAAACGGACCGTTTCTACTGGGTAGGCGACTGAAAATTGGGGTGAAAAGGGGTTACTCAGCGGGTCTCGCAACGAAATCAGTTTTTTGCTGTTTTCTCAATTTTTAACCGATTTTTTGAAATTTTTCTAATGAATTTGGATAAAATAGAAAATTTGAAACCGATTGATAGTCAGTTCAACCAAAACTGTTCAGTTTTTCAGCTAAAATTTTCAGATTTCGTGTTTTTGGCTTGTTCATCGGAAACATCACAAAAATGAGTAAATCGCAATGAAAAACTCAATAATTCTGGTCGAATGAACTATTTCTAGGTTTCAAATTCTTTTTTCTATCCGTTTTCATCAGAAAAAATTCAAAAAAATTGGTCCAAAAACGAGAAAACAGCAAAAAACTGATTTTGGTAATAGGAAACTCACAAGATTTGATAAGTAGATCACAGGTTTGCTTGTCGTGAGGATATTTGCAGAGAATTAAATTGCAGGAAGGCTTGATTTTTACTCTGAATCAAAACTTGTAGCAGGTTCATTGGAATTTCGAAAAAGTTGAAAAAAAAATTTTTTGAAAAAAAAAATTTGTTTTTTTCAAAAACTCGATAAATTTCAGATTTTCTGTGTAAAAATGGTAGGAAATGAATGAAGAAATTTTTAAAATTTGGCTTCCGGAGCAAATTTTGAAGTTTTCGATTTCAAAACATCGAAAAAAAATTTGAAAAAAAATTTTTGCATTTTTTTTCAAAAATATTTTTTCTTTCAAAAACTCGATCAATTCTAGTTTTTCTGTGTAAAAATGACAGATAAAAATGTGAAAACTTGTAAAGCATTGTTTCTAAAGAAATAAGTGAGGATTTCGATTTTGAAAAACGAAAAAAAATTTTCGAAAAAAAAAATTTTTTTGGATTTTTTTTCCAAAATTTTTTTTTCCAAAAACTCGATCAATTCTAGTTTTTCTGTGTGAAAATAGTTGCAAAAATGTGAGAATCTTTGTAACTTGGTTTCTGAAGTAAATATTGATGTTTTTGATTTGAAAAATTGAAAAAAATTTTTGAAATTTTTTTTTTAATTTTTTCAATGTTTCGATTTTTTTCACTTTTCTCCCAAAAACCAACGAAATTGACAATAACACAATGCTTTATAGGTTTGTACACCCTATTTTTATCATTTTCCATCTCAAAACCCCTCAAAAACCCCATTCCACCAACCTCGTCTCATAAAGCACCAGTCCATCCGGAAAAATCCTCATCAAAAAGTTCAAAAACGTGACTTCATGGAATTCCGCTTCTTTTGCGTTTGCAAAAAAGGGATCTGGCCTCCAGATCTTCTCCAAAATGTCTTCTTCCTTTACTAAAATCGGTTTGTCATAGGGATTCACTAATCTTGCGTCTCGCCAAGACATCATCAAATATATGTCCATATCATAATCCTAAATTTTTTTATTTTCTAGGGTTAAAATGTACTGTTTTTAGTGTTTTACATACCATAGTGCTTGTTTGAAAGTTACTCATCGACTCGATATAAATGCCAAATCTCACAACCACTGCGGATCCTTGAAAAACGATTGGAGCCGAAAATGGGTCGTATTGGTTTTTGTTGAGAACTGGTAAAATAAAACTTCCACCGAGGTTTTTGGTAGATCCATTAGTTCTAGACAGTATTTCATCAACTTCTGTGTCATTTCGAAGCTTGTCCGCAAGCATTGTGAGGTTTACACCAGCGAGTTCCAAGGCGCTGATGTTTACTCCAATGGGGCCTTCGATTTCCACGCCTAAATATGACTGATATTTGAAAAAATTTTGAGAAAACGCTTACCTTCAAAACTACTACTATTGAACTCATCAATCGCCTTTGGTACATACTCGGAACATATTCCTGGAAGATACAAACCGACGTTTTCAAATCTTTGAAACGCAGTTGTATCCACTTCAAGTCCAAGGGCTGCAACGGCTTCAGGGGAGGAGATTAGGAGGGTTGGGCTGAAAAAGCCAAATTTCTAGTTGAAGCGAAGCTTTACATTAGCTCATTACTGTGTAAAAACATCTAGAACCTAGAAAGTTTAAGAAAATCGGTCCAGAACCGAGAAAACACCAGGAAACCAATTTCGTGGCAAGACCTGGCGAGGGCCACTTGCACAAACAAAGCTTGATATCTCGGCTCCCAGAAGAGTTATCAAAAAGTTGTCAACTAACAAAATAATCACCACATTTTGCTTATCATTTTATCAGTTGACAACTTTTTAATATCTTTCATGGTTTTTGAGATATCAATAGATTTTTAGCTTTACTCAATACCTAAAATCGTTTTTTGCAAAACTGTTTGGTTAACCGCAATAATGACTATTTTTAATGAAAATGGAGTCTGTAACAGCTTAAACTCACTTTATAACATCCGACGCATCAATTTCTATCCAGGCCTTGGTATCCGTGGAGTTTCCATCAAGAAGGTGACTGCCTTCTTCAATGATTGCAACGGTGGTCTCACCGTCTTCAGTTTTGATGATTTGGCGCTGGAATAAAAGTTTTTAGGTTTGAAACAGAACTTAAGATTGTTAAATTAATGCCTAGGATAGTTTCCAATAAAAAAAATCTCCGAAAAAAAAATTTCAAAAAAAAACAATTTTTTTGCCCTCAATTTCCACCGATTTTCAAGGTCAGTTATTTGCTGTTTTCTCGTTTTTGAACCAATTTTTTTGAATTTCCCTAATGAAAACGGATAGAAAAAAGAATTTGGAACCTAGAAATAATTCATTCGACCAGAATTATTGAGTTTTCCATTGCGATTTACTCATTTTTGTGATTTTTCCGATAAACAAGTCAAAAACACGAAATCTGAAAATTTCAGCTGAAAAACTGAACAGTTTTGGTTGAATTGACTAACAATCAGTTTCAAATTTCCTATTCAACCCGAATTCATGAAAGAAATTTTAAAAAATCAGTTCAAAATTAAAAAAACAGCAAAAAACTGATTTCGTGCCGAGAACCCACTCACCACATTCAACCAATCATCCTCACTCTCATCTTCTCCCACATCCAAATTCTCTCCACTCTTCTCCTCCGAGGCTTCTCTTTTCCTTCTTCTTCTCCTAATCCTTGTTTTCAAAACCACGTGTCTCCTTCTTTTTCGACCTCCACTTGCCACATGAATCTGTGGAAGACCGTCTAGATCCTCTTCATTTATCTCATTCCCATCGAATACCACTTTGTGACGCACTTTGAAGCGTTTTCTGGATTAGAAAACATCAAAAAAATGTCTTTAAAAAGGGAAACGTACTCTAGATCCCGGTAATCCCAGATGTCATCATCATACACTTCAATTTCTGATTCTTGTGTTGTTGATTTTCTTGTTGATGAAGTCTCTGTAGAGGTTTCTGGAGGTAATCCAGATGAGAAAACTTCAGAATTCGAGTCTTCTTCGTTGATTTCATAGTCCATGTGATGGGGTTTAGGGAGATCGGGATTTGGGGGATTCAATGGTTCAGAACTCTCCAAAATTTGATTTTGCTGATGGTTCTGATGATGGTGATGATGGTGATGTCTATGATGATGATTCTGATTGTTTCCCTGACTTTGGTGGCTTTCTGGATGCCCTGGATGCAGCTGGCCTTCAGAATGGTGTGCAGAAGCATCGAAACTTGGTAGTAGGACCACCTGGAATTGAGTTATAAGCAAAACAATGTTGTTTTTCATAATCAGCATGAAATTCTGCGTCGATTGATACTAATCATGCCCATATTCAGAAAATTTTGGATTTTCGGATCTTGAGGATCGGAAGATCGGAAAACCATTTTTTGTTCAGAATATGCTAAACTTAAAATCCTACTGTTTTTTATCATCAGCATAAAATTCTGCGTCGATTGATACTAATCATAATCATATTCAAAGAATTTTGAAACTTCGGAACTTGAGGATCGGAAGATCGGAACAAAAATTTTTGGTCAGAAAATATGCGTTATGGGTATCATTCAACGCAGAATTTTGTGTTCTCACCGAATCCGTCACATCCTTTGCCTCATCTACACTTCTCGGAGCTTGAATCGTCGAATTCTGAACTTCCGCCTCTTCAGATGACGTGGCGTTCACACCACCTCTTCGGAGAGCCGGTTGGAAGCCTTCTGTGACATTTTGGATGAGGGAATTCAATTTCAGGGCAAGTTTTGACAAGGTTTTCTCATCAGGGTTGAGTTCTTCTTTGAATGGCTCACAGATCGGAGAAAATGAGTCAACGCCGATCAAATTTGCATCTTCTCGAGTTCGATACCAAAGGGTGCGTCCATGGTTGCCACAAATCTCACGGTAGACCAGGCCAACAGCCTGAAAATAGAAAAATAAGAGTTTTGGATGGAAATCTACTACTGCGGTCAGGTTGGTCTAGCCACGAAATCCGTTTTTTGCTGTTTTCTCGATTTCGAAGTGATTTTTTTTTAATTTTTCAATGATTTCGGATAGAATAGAAAATTTGAAACCGATTGATAGTCAGTTCAACCAAAACTGTTCAGTTTTTTAGCAAAAATTTTCAGATTTCGTGTTTTTGGCTTGTTTATCGGAAAACTGACAAAAATTAGTAAATCGCAATGAAAAACTCAATAATTCTGGGCGAATGAACTATTTCTAGGTTTCAAATTCTTTTTTATATCCGTTTTCAACAGAAAAAATTCAAAAAACCAGGTACAGAAGCTAGAAAACAGCAAACAAACCGATTTCGTACTACTGTCATGCAAAGTGGGGTCCCGCCACGAAATCAGTTTTTTGCTGTTTTCGCGATTTTGAACCGATTTTTTCAAATTTTTTCATGAATTCGGATATAATAGAGAATTTGAAACCGATCGATAGTCAGTTCAACAAAAAATTTCCAGTTTTTCAGCTAAAATTTTCAGAATTCGTGTTTTCAGCTGAGAAATCACAAAAATGAGTAAATCGCAATGAAAAACTCAAAAATTCTGGTCGAATGAACTATTTCTAGGTTTCAAATTCTGTTTTCTATCTGTTTTCATTGGAAAAAATTCAAAAAAGTCGTCCAGAAATGAGAAAACAGCAAAAAACAGCCTACTTACCTTATAAGCCACTAGCAGTTCCGGATTAAGTCCTAAAGCTTTCAGTCGTTTTTTAGAGTTTACTAATTCTGTTTCTTTCAAGTTTTCCTCGAGTTCTTTCAGTTCTTTCAATTCTTCATTCTCAGCGTTTTCCGTTTCATTCAAAGAACCAGTGATGTTGTTTTCAGAGGACGTTTTTGCTTCTTTGGCCCCTGCAGTCAAATTCCAAAACTTTTGCCATGTGGCACATTCCTCAATCTCATCAATCGATAAATTGAAATCCATAGCTTTATAACTCGTGTCCAGCCATAGAACAGTACGATTCGTAGCTTCATCTAGAGCATCTGCATGCTCTTCTTCAACGATTTTTGTGAGGTTCTCCAAGTCGAACACGCCTTCGAGCAGCTTTTTTACCACTGAAAATTGGAGGAATTAGATGTTTGTGCAGTTTGAATAAAGGTTTTTTGATGTTTTTTCACTTTTTTGAATCCTGAAAAGTCTTCAAATGAAGATTTTCTATTGGTTTGCCACCCCTTCCCTCAATCTGGCAATCAATTATAGATTTTCTAATATTTCCTCTTTATCTTTGTAGTTTTATGGGTCTTCTCCAATCCTGTGAACCTTGTTAGAGTGCAATTATCGATTTTCCAATACTTGTCTCTTTTCTTAACACACACCCTTCGCCCCCACCAATCCCGGGCGGCGCGCCAAAACACCGCGGACATCTTCACCCTCTGCGCCTGCCATTCCAATTGCCCGTGTGGCCTAGTGGGTTACGCGCCTGCGTTCCAATTTTGACCTCGCGGGTTCGAACCCCCACTGGTCCAATTTCTTTAGTTTGGTCTCCTTTGAGCTTCTGCCACGTCATAATAATCTGGGAGCAATAGCAGAAGCTCTAGAAGCCGGGGTGAGGTGGAGAGGAAAATTAGAATACGGTAGATTTCCGTGAAATTGACAAAGTTTGAGCCCGATTGGAGCACTTTGAAGCTCAGGGCTCTAAATTATAGGTTTTCTAATATTTCGGAGCCCTAACTAGGGAAGTGCATTTTTTTCCAAGCCTATTTGCACTTTTTTTGACGCAGTTCGATAGAGCATCGTCTCCTGATCAACGTTTCAGTACTTCATTTTTGCTGACGGGCCTTCCTAAGGGCACTTTTGGGCTTCTGAAGTTTGCAAAATTAGTACTGAATTTTCAGAGTCCGGCGGCGCCCAAAACAGCGGGTTTTATCACGGGCCTCGGCGCCCTAATTTTCAACCGGGCGCGTGGGTCAACTGGGTAGATGACGGTCTGCCGAACCTGTGACGAGGGTTCGAATCTCTTTTGGGGTTTTTTATTTTTGCTTTCTTTTGCAAACTTTTTGGACTATTTTTTCGAAGTTTTTGTGTTCCTATTTGATTGTTTTATTCAGTGATCGTAGGAAACTGATTTTTTCTACATATCAACCCTTGGAAAACAACAATGGTTAGTATGTGAAAAACTGAATTGTTTGGTACCTATTCTACGATCATTGAATAAAAAAATCAAATAGGAACACAAAAACTTCGAGAAAATAGTCCAAAAAGTTTGCAAAAGAAAGCAAAAATAAAAAACCCCAAAAGAGATTCGAACCCTCGTCACAGGTTCGGCAGACCGTCATCTACCCAGTTGACCCACGCGCCCGGTTGAAAATTAGGGCGCCGAGGCCCGTGATAAAACCCGCTGTTTTGGGCGCCGCCGGACTCTGAAAATTCAGTACTAATTTTGCAAACTTCAGAAGCCCAAAAGTGCCCTTAGGAAGGCCCGTCAGCAAAAATGAAGTACTGAAACGTTGATCAGGAGACGATGCTCTATCGAACTGCGTCAAAAAAAGTGCAAATAGGCTTGGAAAAAAATGCACTTCCCTAGTAAGAACCTATTTGTTGATGTTCTAATGTGCTCTATACCATAGAGCATCTCTTTTGTGACATTAGCTTCCAAATTAGGCTTCGACGGCTTCACAAATATTAGAAAATCTATAATTTAGAGCCCTGAGCTTCAAAGTGCTCCAATCGGGCTCATACTTTGTCAGTTTCACGGAAATATACCGTATTCTACTTTTCCTATCCCCCTTCCCTCGATTCCCGGCTCCCAGAGCTTCTGGGCTCATTATGACGTGGCAGAAGCTCAAAGGAGACCAAACTAAAGAAATTGGTGAAGTCGGGATTCGAACCCACGAGGTCAAAATTTGAAGACGGGCGTGTTACCCACTAGGCCACACGGGCAATTGAGACGATAGGCGCGGAGGGAGTACACGATATGGATGTTTTGGCGCGCCGCCGGGCGCTGTTGAGGCGAGAAGGCGTGTGTTAAAAAATGAGAAAAATATTAGAAACCCATAAAACTACAAAGATAAAGAGGAAATATTAGAAAATCTATAATTGATGGCCCTAGACAAAGTTGCAATCAGCGGGTCTCGCCACGAAATCAGTTTTTCGCTGTTTTCTCGATTTTGCACCGATTTTTTTTTAAATTTTTCTAATGAAATCGGATAGAATAGAAAATTTAAAACCAATTGTTAGTCAGTTCAATCAAAACTGTTCAGTTTTTTCAGCTAAAATTTTCAAATTTCGTGTTTTTGGCCTGTTTATCGGAAAAATCACAAAAATGAGTGAATCGCAATGAAAAACTCAATAATTCTGGTCGAATGAACTATTTCTAGGTTTCAAATCATTTTTTCTATCCGTTTTCATCAGAAAAAATTTGAAAAAGTTGGTAAGAAAAGGAGAAAACTGCAAAAAACCGATTTCGTGGCGAGACCCGCCGAGGGTCTCGCCGCGAAATCTTGAAACTCACAATCCTCTGTACTCTGTGTTGTTGAATCTGGCTCTGTTTCTGGTTCTGGTTCACTCTCCACTTCTCCTGTAGTAGTTTGGGGAACTTCCGTGGTACTTGAACTTTCAGGGGATACACTGCTAACTGTACTTTCTCCATTATCTCCTGTACTCGATATAGTTGTTTCCTCAGAAAACGGCGGTCCAGGTGCACTTTTATAGTCAAAATGCTGCTCATCAGCTTTCCGGTCTTCTAGGGCTCGCCCGGACGACGCCGGTCGTCTTCGAAAGTGGGCGGAGCCTAGAAGACATAGAAAAATGAAGAGTTGCAGGGGTTTAGCCATGTTTCAGGGACATCTGGAATATTATAAACGGTGAATTCAAGCCAATCAGATCCAATTATCAGCGAAAAAACGAAGAAAAAGAGAGATTCCTCCTCGTCCTGATCGAATTAGTGACGAAACGCAATGATTCGGAAAGATATGTGATAAGGCATGGAATGGTAGTAGAATTAGCAGTGGAAGAAGGGAAATAGAGGATGTTATCACTTATTCTTATTATCAATGGGAAAAAGAGGAGAGAAAAATAATGAAAAGGAGGGAGAAATTGATTTATTTGGTTGGATTGGACGCAATGGGTGGGATGTGGCGAAGTGTGTTTTGAACGGGGTTTTGTGATTTTTTGGGTTTTGTAGGTAGTTTGATGGGGAATTAGTGATAAGAAGGGTACGAAAAGGTTTTAAAAAGGCTAGAGCATAGAAATTTTTATCAGTGACAAACTAAAATAGGGTTTTTTGTGGGTGTCAGAACAGACTTGGTTTTGGAAGGTTTTTGGGGGTATTAGACATGGTTTTTTTGCGTTTTTTGAATGGAAAATTGAGAAAAACAAGCCCTAAAACCTATTTACAATCAATCTTTGTGAAAAATGCAAAAAATTGAAATTTGAAAAAAAAAAATTTTTTTTGGAAAACTTTCGAATTTTTTTTCAAAATTTTGCGAAAATTGCGAAGATTTCATAGGAAAGTGATTTAGATTTTCAGATTTTGTTTTTTATTCATTAAAAAATCTAGAAACTCGAGCAAAATTTGAAAAAAACAAAACATTGAAAAAATTTTTGCTAATTTTTTTGAAAATTTTCGAAAGAAAAATTTTTTTTTCAAAAAATTGCGAAAAATGCGAAAAATTTTTAGAGAAGCGGTAGTAAGATTAAATTTTGTAATTTACCATCTGAAAATATTAAAAATTAGAGCAAAATTTGAGAAATTGAAAAAACAAATTTTTTGGAAAATTTTCGAAAAAAATTTTTTTTTTCAAAACTTGCTAAATTTGCCTAAATTTTTCGGGAAAAGCGGTTTAGAAGTTTAGATTTTGTTCAGAATTATTTGAAAAAAATAAAAACTCAAGCAGATTCTAAAAAAAAACAAAAAATTAAAAAAAAATTTTTTTTGAAATTTTTCGAAAAAAAATTTTTTTTTTCAAAATTTTTTAAAATTCTGCTGAATTTTTTGGAAAAGTGGTCTTAAAATTTAATTTTGTTATTATCAATTTCAAAAACAAAATAAACTCTAGAGAAATCTAGAAGAAACAGAAAAAAAAATTTTTTTTGAAAATTTCCGAAAATTTTTTTTTTCAAAAGATTTTCAAATTTCGCTGAATTTGATTGGGAAATCAGTTTTATAGTTTGAAAATTCTAAATTTCCATTTAAAAAAAAAGAAAAACTGCGAAAAACCCAAAAACCAAAAAAAAAAATTTGAAAATTTTCGACTTTTTTCTAAATTTTTTTCCTCCTAAAAATTTTTTGTTTTTGTGAAAATCTAATGCATCTGGATTTCAAACCTCTATTTCTATCATTTCTTATTTAAAACTCCTCAAAAACTCACCCCAAAAACCCCAAAAACCTCCAAAAACCAAAATCTCAGCAAAACTTTCCAAAACCCACCAAAAGTTTTTGTCCAAAACCAAATCCTTATCAATCCTTATCATAACCTATATAAGAAAACTTTCTAATCACTATTATCTATTTAAAAAAGCCCCTGACAACAAGAAAACGCGTTTTGAATTGATAAATGAGAAAGTGGCCAAATTGGCATTTCCACATTTCCAATGTCAAAGTCAATTTCTGAAATTGGAATGGAAATTGGCAGAAAACTGGTACTAGAGAGTGTTCAAATGAAGGAAAAAGGTCAAGAATGGGTGGTTTCAAAGACTTAAAATGGTGAAAATTAGCAATTGAAAAGAAAAAAGGTTAGAGACGCAGAGACGCAGAGAAAGAAAGACAGGTATGTGTGTATTTGGAAAAGATGTGAAAAAAGAGGAGAGAAAAGTTGATTTCTAAAGTGATAAGGTGATAAGGGAAGAGGGATAGATCAAGAATTGTGATCTAATTAATGGCGGCGGAAATGAGACAGAAAATTGGAGAAAATCGATGATTTTTTTCTAATTTTTTGAAAAAATCTCATTGAAACTTGGCTCAAAACTATTTTTAGAGCAAAACCATTATGTTTATCATGTTCAGCGTAAAATTCTGCGTTGAATGATAATAATCATGACCGTGTTTTGAAAATTTTGAAAATTTCGAAAATTTCGAAAATCACGTTAACCGGCTTTTGGTGGGTCTCGCCACGAAATCAGTTTTTTGCTGTTTTCTCGATTTTTAGCTCATTTTTTCAAATTTTTTTAATGAACTTGGAAAGAATAGAGAATTTGAAACCGATTGATAGTCAGTTCAACCAAAATTTTTCAGTTTTCATGGAAAATTTTCAGATTTCGTGTTTTTGGCTTGTTTATCGGAAAAATCACAAAAATGAGTGAATCGCAATGAAAAACTTAATATTTCTGGTCGAATGAACTTTTTCTGGGTTTCAAATTCTTTTTTCTATCCGTTTTCATCAGAAAAAATTTATAAAAAGATGTCCAAAAACGAAAAACAGCAAAAAACAGATTTCGTGGCGAGACCCTGCGTGGTCGCAGTAAATTGACAATTCGGCGTTTTTGAGTTGGAAATTTTTCTGTAAACAATGAAAACACATCTAGAATCTCTATTTGAACCATTTACAAATTTTCCGACATCCCCAAGTTCCCGTTAACTAGCCCATTTAGTGACGTTTCTTCCTCTTCAACTTTTGGTGAGGTTTTTGGGTTTTTGGTGTTTAAACGTTGTAGTAGTTTATTTTCCATACAAAACACAGCAAAATAAGAGAAAATAGATCACTTAGAAGCTTTCTTTCCACAAGCATAAGTCAAAGCAGCTCTGGGTCCTTCTCCATGAGCTGGGAGGTCACAAGCTACGTCGTCCAGTTGTCCAGAATAGAAAACATTGTTGCCAACCTTCACAGATGGATCCACAGAGACGAATAAGACGGCACAATTTTCATCGAGCCTTCAAAAAATCGAAATTTCATAGAATTCATCTATCACGCGAAATGGCCCTCGGCGGGTCTCGCAACGAAATCGGGTTTTTGCTGTTTTCTCGTTTTTAGACCAACTTTTTCGAACTTTTCCTGATAAAAAAGGATAGAAAATTGAATTTGAAACCTAGAAATAGTTCATTCGACCAGAATTTTTGAGTTTTTCATTGCGATTTACTCATTTTTCTAATTTTTCCGATAAACAAGCCAAAAACACGAAATCTAAAAATTTTAGCTGAAAAACTGAACAGTTTTGGTTGAACTGACTATCAACCGGTTCCAAATCCTCTATTCTATCCGAATTCATTCAAAAAAATTGAAAAAATCGTTTCGAAATCGAGAAAACAGCAAAAAACTGCGATCACTCGAAGTGGCTCTCGGCGGGTCTCGCCACGAAATCGGTTTTTGCTGTTTTCTCTGTTTTGGACCAACTTTTTGAATTTTTTCTGATGAAAACGGATAGAAAAAAGAGTTTGAAACCTAGAAATAGTTCTTCGACCAGAATTATTCAGTTTTTCATTGCGTCTCACTCATTTTTGTAATTTTTCCGATAAACAAGTCAAAAACACGAAATCTGAAAATTTTAGCTGAAAAACTGAACAGTTTTGGTTGAACTGACTACCAACCGGTTTCAAATTTTTTGTTCTATTCGAATTCATTGGAAAAATTTGAAAAAAATCGGTTCAAAATCGAGAAAACAGCAAAACCACTTACTTCCAATTCTGCGGCAATCCATCCTGAAACACAAATCCCTCGGTTCCAGTTGCAGATCCATCAGTCCATTCAAAAGACGTTTTTGCATTACAGGTAGCAGTGAGAGTCTGCCCGAGACATTTTGCGGTTCTTTTCATTCCAATATACACCGACGAACTGTTTTGAGGAATGCTAGCTAGAGTGGCTCTTTTGATAAAAGCAACTTCTTCGGCGTTTTGCATTCCGGAAAGTTTCGCTCCGGCGGCTTTACAGGCCTTTGTAGCGTCGTCAAAGGTTTTCAAGCCGGTGAAAATCTTGATACACCAACCACCAGTTGGACGCTTGAAAAACTTCCAATCAGCTGCACATCCATTTTCCAAATTATCTTTTGCATGAATGTTCAAAAGGTTTTTCAGCGAGTCTGGACAGCCTTGACAGGAGACTTCTTGGCCTAGAGCAATGGAGAAAAGAGCTAGGAAAGTAAGATACAGCATTAGGAATTTCAAGGTGTAAAGATACTCTACTCCACACTTCCTTTTATCTTGCGGAAAACCATTCGCATTATGAAAAATTGGAATGATCTTGAGAAAATGTACAATTGGAGTGGGAAGATCAAGAGTTTAGTGTGTATAGTTTGATAGATACCCCCCAGAATCATCTAGAACATCGAAAACTGCAAAATCTAAACAAGCAAAACAAGAAAAAAAGCTAAGCCCAATGCGGGGCTCGAACCCGCGACAACCAGATTAAGAGTCTGGTGCTCTACCGACTGAGCTAACCGGGCGGCGAGAAACAGAGGGCGGCAGGGCGTAGACAAGCGCGGTGTTGGCGGCGGCTGGCGGGTAGTTGGGCGACCTGTAAGTTACATGTTATAAGTTGAAATTTGGTAACTTTTTGGTCCAAATCGTCTGAAAAATGGTTTTTTTTTCTTTTTTCAAGTTCCCACTAATAATTGATCATTTGATAGAATGATAAGATCAAATTCCCAATCTCCCACACTATCTCAGGCTTATTGGAGCAATTTTCCAAATTTCAATTGCCCCTTTCCTTCATAAAAAGTGAAGGCAATTCAGCTTTTTACAAAAATTCCACATTTCCGGTCAAAATGCTGCTTTGTCTAACAATTCTCTCTGTTTTCTGCATCTCTGGAGCGATGTCGGATTGTCCGGTTGCTCTAAAATCCATGTTGAATGAAAATTTGAAGACAAATGTGGAAAATGGATGTGGAGCTGATTGGCAGTACTTTGCGAGGCCAAGTGGGGGTTGGTGTATGAAGGTAAATTTTCCTAATTAATGGGATCTAAATCTTTCGTTTTCAGGTGTTTGCCGGTGAAAAAACCTTCGCGGACGCTGAAAAAGTCTGTAATTCCGCTGGAGCCACACTTTCCGGAATGCAAAATGCAGTGGAAATCGATTTTATCCAGGCTGCAACCTTAGCTACTATCTCTCAATCCTCATCTTCAGTGTTGATTGGAATGAAAAGAACTGACAAGTGTCTAAAACAAAAACTCACTGCTACCTGTACTGCCAAGACTTCTTTCGAATGGACTGATGGTTCGGCTAGTGGAACTGATGGATTTGTGTTTTTGGCAGGACAACCTGATAATTCTGTGTAAGATTTTAGCCATTTTCTAGCTATTTTCACTTGGAAAACGCTCAACTTGCAGAGGAAACGCAAATTGCGCAGTTCTCCTTGCCGCCAGTACCCCAACAGTAACGGCTGGTGCTGTTTATAAAGCAAAGACTCTGGATGATGTTCCGTAAGTTTTATTGTTCTAACAATTTCAGAAATGCGCCTTTAAAGTCGGGAATACTGTAGTTTTGCCAATTTTTCGTTGATTTTATCGGTTTTTTCATTGAAATGTCAGCGGAATTTAGACTTTTATTTTTGTTTATCAATTTATGTAACCGAAACATTCAATTTTTCTAACAACTTCCCAGAAAAATCACCGAAAAAACGGGAAAATCAACGAAAAATCGGCGAAACTACAGTACCCCGACTTTAAAGGCGCATGCCTGAAATCGTTGGCGGGTCTCGCCACGAAATCAGTTTTTTGCTGTTTCCTCGATTTTTAACCGATTTTTTCCAGATTTTTTTATGAATTCGGATAGAATAGAGAATTTGAAACTGGGTGATATTCAGTTCAACCAAAACTGTTCAGTTTTTCAGCTAAAATTTTCAGATTTAGTGTTTTTGGCTTGTTTATCGGAAAAATCACAAAAATGAGTAAATCGCAATGAAAAACTCAAAAATTCTGGTCGAATGAACTATTGCTAGGTTTCAAATTCTTTTCTCTATCCGTTTTTATCAGAAAATATCAAAAAAGTTTGTCCAGAAACGAGAAAACAGCGAAAAACTGAATTCGTGGCAGTCTGAAAATTTGGCGGTGCGCTGTGAAACCCGAAGCGTCATTTATAGTGTTTTTTATCCAATTACGCATTTCAAAAGATCAGATCTCAATAATCCATGTTCAGATGCACTCTGGCTCCAGGAGGAACTAGCCCGAGAGCTATCCGAGCGTTTGTTTGTGGAAAGAAGGCTTCGAAATAAAAAATTGTCATGTTCTCTTTGATGAATAAAACTTCTCATATCTTTATTCCCCTTGAAAACAATCAATTGGGCTTCTTCCCACAGGCAAACGCATTGATATTCTTCGTAAAGTACTTCTTCTCACAAACCACATCGTCCATTGTTCCACTCTGATACTTCCAACTACCACCAATGTATCCAACAGGCGAGGCCATTAGCACTGCGCAGTGTTGTTTGCGACTGAAAACACTCTTTTTTATATTACTGCGGTCAAAAAAATGGCCCTCGGCGGGTCTCGCCACGAAATCGGTTTTTTGCTGTTTTCTCGTTTTTGGACTGATTTTTTTGAATTTTTTCTGATGAAAACAATTAGAAAAAAGCATTTGAAACCTAGAAATAGTGCATTCGACCAGAATTATTGAATTTTTCATTGCGATTTACTCATTTTTGTGATTTTTCCGATAAACAAGTCAAAAACACGAAATCTGAAAATTTTCGCTGAAAAACTGAACAGTTTTGGTTGAACTGACTATCAATCGTTTTCAAATTCTCTATTCTATCCGTTTATAAAAAAAAATTTGAAAAAATCGGTAAAAAATTGAGAAAACAGCAAAAAACTGATTTCGCGGCGAGACCCACCAAAAGCCGGTTTACGTGATTTTGGAAATTTTGGAAATTTTCAAAAAACGTTCATGATTAGTATCATTCAACGCAGAATTTTACGCTGAACATGAAAAACATAATGGTTTCGCTTTTTCGAATACCTGTAAGCATTATCGGGTTGTTGTGCACTCCACAATAGCCCATCAGTTCCTGTTGCAGAGTTGTCAGTCCATGCAAACGAGTTCTTGTACGTGCAATTCTTAGTTCTCCCAACGTTTTCACAAGCGGGGATTCTTTTAAGACCAATTAGAACGCTAACCATGGCTGGCATAAAGTGTTCCATGGCTGTATACGTGATATAGTGAGCTTCCAGGTAGTTTTGAAGCCCTGTAAGTACCGCGCCATGCTCTCCACATCGTTTTTGGGCGTCGTCGTAGAACATTTGGTCTTCGAAGAACACCTAAACATTGTCATAATGTCAAGAAACCCTTAAAAACCTGAATTTCATCAGGGTTTACCTTGATACACCACTCCCCACTCGGTCTCGTAAAGTTCTTCCATCCCGGCTCGCAATTTCCATTTTTCTCCGTTATTTCGCATTGAATTTGAGAATTTTGAGGTTCGTCTTCTTCTTCAGGGACACGAAAGTACTCTTCCACATCTACACAGTTATTTGAAAGGATTGGGGAAAAGAAGAGGGCAAGTAGCAAGAGAGGGATCATATTGGTGACGAAAGGAAGTTTTCAGGGAGTTTTATAGTGGTTTGAATGACTTAGGCAAAAAATTTACGGCGCTGCGGAACTTATAGCAGTGACGTTTGATGTTAGAACCATTAAACTGCTCAAGTACCTCGAAATTTGAAGTTTTCTACTTTTTCCCATTCTTCAACACACCACCTCCATCACCCAAAACTGCCCGCCAGCTGCCGCCAACCCCGCGCTCCTCTACGCCCTGCCGCCCAGTGTTTCTCGCCGCCCGGTTAGCTCAGTCGGTAGAGCACCAGACTCTTAATCTGGTTGTCGCGGGTTCGAGCCCCGCATTGGGCTTATCTTTTTTTCTTCTTTTGCGTTACATTACTTTTATTGTTCATTCAAAAAAAAAACACTTTATCATTCTTTTTAGGCACCAGAAACATGATTATTAGCTCTCTCCAAGGCGACTTGCTGCATAATAGCTCTCATAACCTCCAAATCGCAGAGCTTTTTGTCAATCTTGTCCACAGCTCTCTCGTCTTGTCGAATGTTGCGCTGGAGTACTTCTTGAAATCCGTTGTTGTATGGAAGTTGGTTCTGGAGGTCTTTCTGATATTCCACGTCATTCTCGATTCGTTGCTTTGCAAAATGATAGAATTCAATGTTGACATCGAGAGCTTCGGTGAGATTTGGTGTGGTCATGGTTTGAGATCTAAAAATAACAAAAATTGGTAAGTGGTAAGTAAGAAACAAGGAAAATGAGAGGAAAACAGGCCTAAAAACGTAAAATTTCACTCTAAATGCGTCTAGAAACATCTAGAAACATGCCATAGCAACCAGGATATGAACCCCATTATTAGACAAATTTTAGAGTGAAAAACATTGAAAAACATTCAAAAACACCAGAAAACAAACCATATTAGCCTGAATCAGATTAAGATATCGAAAAACGAACGAGAGCGACCAATCGACCTTTTCTCCTTCCCGCACAAGGCCACCCGAACGCGGTTCACAAAGAAAGATCTTTAGAGGTCAATGAGAAGACACTGCGATTAGATAATTAGCTGGAATAGATTTAGAACGCGATAAAACAGGGTGGGGGGGGTCAAAAAACACTTGTTCAAGCGAAAAAACAAAAAAGAAAAGAAGAAAAAAAGATAAGCCCAATGCGGGGCTCGAACCCGCGACAACCAGATTAAGAGTCTGGTGCTCTACCGACTGAGCTAACCGGGCGGCGAGAGACGACTGGCGGCAGGGCGTAGACAAGCGCGGTGTTGGCGGCTGCCGACCGGGAGTTGGACAATCTGAAAGTTACATGTTATAAGTTTACATGTGGTAACTTTTTGGTTCCAATCGTCTAAAAACCGTTTTTTTTTCAATTCCCACTAATAATTGATACTTGGTTTCGTTTACTGGATACCTCTACGGTTCAAACAAACTGATTTTCTGTTGGAAATACAAAGAGTTCAAGGTTTCAAAGCACACTGCAAAACTTTGATCTTCAAACCACATTTTATCGTCTATAAAACTTTCAACTTTTAAAACTTCCCTAGTATAAAACCCCACCGGAAATGTCAAAATGCAGTTCTGCAATGAAACTCCCAATTCTCCTACTTCCCCTAGTCATTTCAACAGTTTCCATTAGCTTTGAAAACGAAGAAGAAGACTGTGATGATGCGAAATGCCAAAAAGGATGGAAATACTTTGAAAGACCGTCTGGTGGGTGGTGCATGAAGGTGTTCTTCTACGACCAAATCAACTACGATCTCGCTCAGGAGAAGTGTGGGGAGCAAGGCGCAGTACTCTCTGGGTTCCAGAATCAAATGGAAGCCAGTTTTGTCAACTTCAAAGCCATCGAACACTTTATTCCAACCTTTGCTAGCGTGCTAATTGGCCTGAGGAGAATCCCCGCTTGTCAAAACGTCGGAAGAACTGCGAATTGCACGGCTTGGAATTCATTTGCCTGGACGGACGATTCTGCAACAGGGACGGATGGGATATTGTGGAGTAACCAGCAACCGGATAATGCTCATAAGTATCAAAAATGATCGGCTAGACCAAAAAAAGAGTGATTTCAGTCGCAAACAACACTGCGTAGTGATGATGGCTTCAACTTCTGGATATGTTGACGGCAATTGGGCGTATCAGAGTGGAACTTTTGATGATATTGTTTGTGAGAAGGAAGCGTATCCACCAAACTCCTCAATGAAGGCCTATGTTTGCGGGAAGAAGTCGAATTGATTCTTGATGTTTTGGTGTCAAAAAAGTCGAATAAAGCATGTAAACTTTTCAAATTCCACTTCCTTATTGTTCAGGACACTATGAAAAGTCTAACTGCTCAGAAATCACTTCAACTTGACTAAAGTGGAACTTTGGATGATGTCAGATGTGATGGAGTTTCAAGTGACTTTGTAAAGAAAAGCGTAAGAGCTTATGTTTGTGGAAAAGAAGTTTGAAATAAAGATAAGGTTCATCATTTTCTTATGTTTGTGGAAAACCTATCTATAATAGATTTTTGACGATTTTTAACGATAAAATTCATTCAAAAAAACAGTGTTCAATTGGAAACTTGAATGATAAGAATGGGCGGCGCGTATCCCATGTCTCCGATGCGGATCATTGGCTGAAAAAAAGCATTTCTCCATCGTTTTAATGTCCAAAAACTTTACATTAGGGTCCTTTTGATAAGTCCCCGCATCCTGGAGTCTGGCGGATTTCAAAAGCACCGAGCCATTTTGGAAGAGTTGAAAGTTGGAGGAATCCAGGGTTTTGCCGTTCTAAATGATGAAAATTTTGGCTTAGAATTGTAAAATTGAAAGATTCGATACCTTATCAACCCATTTTCCAGCGTTTTCACCATTTGTGTTCATTCTTTGACGTCCTGATGCATTGTCTCTGACTAGGGCTTGAGAATTCTCGGATTCACGGATGAGGAAGGAGTCACCGACCTGAAAATCATAATTTCAGATGGGAAATGCAAAGAAAAAAGGAGGAAAAGAAGAAAAAAAAAGTTTGACCACCGCGGGGATCGAACCCGGGACCCTTTTCCTACCAAGCGCCTGAATCCCAGTTGAGCCAAAAGTGCACTGTTGCCAAATCGCTCAGGGATAAGGTTTCTAGGTCAGATTTTTATGAAAAGTTCAAATTTTCCCTTTTTTCAAGCTCAAATCCTTTGAAAACATGACAAACCTTCAGTCTAGCCGTGGAAATCGACGCAGAAGTTGGAGCCGTTAGGTAGATGACGACAAGGAGAGCAACTAGAGTTGCAGGATGCACCATTTTGGGAAAAGGAGAGAAATTGGATGTTTCCTGTGTTCAAAAGAGTTTCAGGAGGTGTTTTATACAAAAATTTCGCAAATATCGTTATGTTTTATGGAATGGATTATGGGAACTGTGAGTCATGGTTCCTTCTGGTGATTGAGTTTCAGATTTTGGAATCATCTATCTGAAACAGTGAATTTCTTAATGATAAGGTTCTAGGAGCCTGATTAGATGAGCATGAGAAAGAATAGAAAAGTTTCCGATTGGAAAAAATGAGGTCAAAGGGCGATAAGGAAGTAAAATAAAAGAGATAGGTGATAAGACAAGGAAATGTAAACCAACAAAACCAACATCTGTTTTGTCAAATCAAAAACAAATCAGTTCCTGTTCAATGAACCCTTTCATCCCTATCTTTCTTATCAGCTCGTTCTGTATTATGACCGCTATTACTATTGGTTTTCCTTATCTCGGAACAATAGGAAAACCAGCAACTTTGGAGCTTTCAAAAGAACCCGTGAAACTTTTAACGAGAAGAATTGGCAGTGGAGAAGAGCAAATTTGGCATTTGGATGGACCGAATAAGGGGTTTTGGGTTGATAAGGTAGGATTTCAAGTGTCGTACTGACTGAAAATTGCGGTTTTCTTAAAAGGGTCTCGCCACGAAATCGGTTTTTGGCTGTTTTCTCGTTTTTGAACCAACTTTTTTGGATTTTTTCTGATGAAAACGGATAGAAAAAAGAATTTGAAACCTAGAAAGAGTTCATTCAACCAGAATTATTGAGTTTTTCATTGCGATTTACTCATTTTTGTGATTTTTCCGATAAACAAGTCAAAAACACGAAATCTGAAAATTTTAGCTGAAAACTGAACAGTTTTGGTTGAACTGACTATCAATCGGTTTCAAATTCTCTGTTCTATCCGAATTCATTAGAAAATTTGAGAAAAATCGGTTTAGAATCGAGAAAACAGCAAAAAACTGATTTCGTGGCGAGACCCATCAAAAGCCGGTATACATGATTTTAGAAATTTCCAAAATTTCCAAAACACGGGCATGATTAGTATCAATCAACGCAGAATTTCATGTTGAACATGAAAAACATAACGATTTCGCTCTAAAAAAAATTTTGAGCAAAGTTTCAATAAGATTTTTTCAAAAAATTGGAGAAAAAATTCAAGTCGCACTCAAATTATCGCGTATCGCCAGAGAGCAGTAGTGAACTCTGAACTCGATCAAATTAGCGCTATTTTCAAGCATCATACCCATCCAAAACCAATTTGAATTCCTAGCCTCCTTTTTTTTCAGAACAACAAAAAAATCGACTCCTCCAACTTCATTTTCAAGCCTCCTGGAACCCTGATCATCAAGGAAGTCACTTCTCGGGATGGTGGTCATTATGATTTTGAGCCTTTGGTTCCTTCCGGAAAAGTTATAAACGAAAACACAGATATCAAAGGGATACACCTTCATCTTCCGGAAAATTGATAAGATTGATAAGACAGCCGTTTCTATCCGTTTTCATACTCCCACTTCAATCTTCACATTTGTCAACACTTCCTGGTGTGACGAGGTCTATCTTGCTTTTCTTTCCGTATCATTATTTCTTATCTCATTAACATTAAAAGACCATGAAGACTATTTTTCTTTTCCTTGTTCTCTTCTTTTTCACAATGTCCCATGCCTCTATCCCTCAACTGTATGCTAAAGACGGTGAAGAATTCACTTTGAAAGTTGCCACTAAAGAAGTGAAGTTTCTCACGAGAAGATTGGAGACAGGAAATCAGAATTGGTATTTGGAAGGAGCGAATAAGGATTCTTGGGTTGATGAGGTGAGGTACTACGGGTCTCGCCACGAAATCGGTTTTTTGCTGTTTTCTCGTTTCTGGACCAACTTTTTTGAATGTTTTCTGATAAAAACGGATAGAAAATAGAATTTGAAACCTAGAAATAGTTCATTCGACCAGAATTATTGAGTTTTTCATTGCGATTTACTCATTTTTGTGATTTTTCCGATAAACAAGTCAAAAACACGAAATCTGAAAATTTTAGCTGAAAAACTGAACAGTTTTGGTTGAACTGACTAACAACCGGTTTCAAATTCTCTATTCTATATGAATTCATTTGAAAACTTAGAAAAAATCGGTTCAAAATCGAGAAAACAGCGACAAACTGATTTCGTGGTGAGACCCACTTTTGTGTGACCGAAGTGAATTGTCATTTTTCAGTCCGGAAAGAAGCTCGATTCCTCCAACTACACTTTGCAAGCTCCTGGGACTATAATTTTCAAGAAAATCACTGAATCAGATTCTGGATTTTATACTTATGAGCCCAGGAACCCGGCGCCTACTTCTTCTGGGCCACAGGTACTAGGAAGTACCAGAGGGATCCGGTTGATTGTTTTGAAGAAGATCTAAATTTTTCATAATTCTTGATGACTAGATGAGGTACTTTTCATTAAAAAACGCAATAAATAATATGTCAAAACCACAACCTTCCTGGACTTAACGCCGAGTCCCATCCTCAAAGAAAATCCCTCCATCCTTTGCACAATACTTCGGACAGATTCCGCGTTCTCCCGCTCTTCCAGGCTTTCCATCATGTCCTGGCACCCCGGGAACTCCATCTTCTCCATTCTCCGCATCAGCTCCATCCTCTCCAGGTGGTCCCTGGGCTCCTGCCTCTCCATCTTCTCCCGGATGTCCTGGAGTTCCTCTCGCGCCTTTAGGGCCTTGGACGCCTTGAATCTTGAGGAATCATTTCGAAATTTTTGTAGTGTGTTACTTAACTATTCAGCTAAAACATGTCAAAAGATGAGCTTAAACAAACAATTTTGAGCCGAGTTATGAGCAAAAGTCTGAAGGTACACCAACTTTGGACAGCTACTGTATGTAATAAGCGAGCGTTATTTCGGAGCATCGTACTTGTTCCAAAACAGGGATGTTTTGGAGAATTTCACTTATAGGAAGAAGCGCTATCCTAGAGCATTATTCTAGTTAGAATTGGCAATATTTTGAAGCATCAAACTTATCAAAATGAGTCATTTTGGAGCATCATGAAAAAGGCGGTATTTTGGAACTTCGTACTCCTTGAAATTGATGTTATTTGAGTCGTTTGATTGTTTGAAAGTAGATTTGAGTTGTTTGCTATGTTTTTAATGTCTAGATTTATTGAAAAACCAAAATAAATAAATCAAAATCCAGGGCTTAACGCCGAGTTCCATCCTCAAAGAAAATCCCTCCATCCTTTGCACAGTACTTCGGACAGATTCCGCGTTCTCCCGCTCTTCCAGGCTTTCCATCATGTCCTGGCACCCCGGGAACTCCATCTTCTCCATTCTCCGCATCAGCTCCATCTTCTCCTGGTGGTCCTTGTGCTCCTGCCTCTCCATCTTCTCCCGGATGTCCTGGAGTTCCGCGTGCTCCTTGAGGTCCCTGAGCGCCTGCTGGTCCCTTTGGTCCCGGAATCGGTTCATTGCTCTCCGCGTCTTCTCCTTTCTCTCCTGTGGCTCCAGGTTCTCCTGATTTGCCTTGTGGTCCTGGCCTTCCTTTAGGCCCTTGTCCCCCATCAGGTCCCTTCTCTCCATTCTCCCCTTGCACTCCTGGCTGCCCATCAGCTCCCGGGAATCCAGCTGGTCCATCTGGTCCCTTTGGCCCTGGAGGACATGGCTTGCATGGTGGAGGGGTTACTGGCTCACATGGAGCCTCTGGAGGTCTTCCGGGATTGCCGTTAAGACCGTTTGCGCCAGCTTTTCCATTTGGACCTGGACGACCTGGAGGTCCAGGTGGTCCTGGGGGGCCGGGAAGACAGCAATTGTGACAGGTGCCTTCGTGATCGGATGTGGTGGATAGGGGGTGGTCTGGAAGGGCATAATTGGGTTGATGGGATAGGGAAAATTAGCGAAAACCAAGAATCTAGAGGCCCCAGGTTCGATCCCCGCGGTGGTCAAGGTTTTTTTTCATTGTTTTCTAGTCAAAATTGGCTTTAGAACCCTTTGAATCATGAAAAAATTTCTAGATAACTCTAAAAACTTAAAAATCGCAAAAAAAAAACATAAGAATTTAGCAATCTAGGGGTCCCGGGTTCAATCCCCCCGGTGGTCAAAGTTCAATTTTTTTTTCTTTTTTTTTAATTTTTTTCTTGATTTTCAGACATAAATTAACTGATTGAACAGCTAGATAGGTCTAAAATTGCCTAAAAATCTCAAAAACTTCAAAATTTTGCAAAAAAAAACACCTAGACTAGGGGTCCCGGGTTCGATCCGGTGGTCAAAGTTTTTTTTTTCTTTTTTTTTCTTGATTTTTTTTGTTAAAACTGATAGAAAAGAGGATTTGAAAGTTAGAAACAATCAATTTACCCAGAATTTTTGAGTTTTCCATTGCGAATTACCCATTTTCGTAATTTTTTTCAAAAACACGAAATCTGAAATTTGCTATTCAAAAAATGAAAATTTCAAAAATTTGGGTAAACTTGACTACTTCTACGCTTCAAACCCTGTTTTTTTTATTAAATTTTACCAGAAAAAAAGCAAAAAATCAATCCAGGATCCGATCCCCGCTGTGGTAAAAAAAATTTTGTCATTTTTTCTTAATTTTTTTCTTGAAATTTTTCTAGCCTTTTTCCAACTCAAAATGACTTGAAATAGAGTTCAAAATGTTTAGAAACTTTCAAAAAAGATTAAAAATGTCAAAAAATGCAAAAAAAACACCTAGATTCAGCAAACCAAGGGTCCCGGGTTCAATCCCCACGGTGGTCAAAAAAAAATTTTTTTTCATTTTTTTCTTGATTTTTTTTTTGCTTTTTTCTAGCTTTTTTCAACTCAAAACGACTTAATCTAAATTTTAAACGGTCTAAAAACTGTTAAAAACCGCTAAAAAGCTCCAAACCCCTCTAATTTTCAAATTTTCGCCCCTGATTCTCACCTTCAACACCAACCGCCACAAACGGCTTATCCTCATACCCAGCTCCTCCAGCCTTAACTCCAGCATCCGGAGACACTTCAGGATACACTGTAGATGTCGCAACTGGCTTCGAATCCGCATCATAACCAGCCTGACGAGCGGTACGATTTCCATTCTGAACGAATGGAAAAGCGGCACGCAACGCTGCCACGTCGTCGAAGATTTGACGAGCATTCACGTTGCAAGTGGCCATTTCATGTGACATTTGACGCTTTACGGACTGCACATAAGTGAAAACAACTGGCATGGTGACACAGAAGCAGAGAACGGAGATGGCGGAGAAGGTGACGGCGGCGTAGCCGATTAGGCGGTAGGCCTGGAAGTTTTGGGGGTTTTGGGGGGTTTAGAGGGGTTAGGGAGGGTTTTGATAGTGAAAAATGGCTTGTTCACACTTTTTTGACCTAGAAAATGCAAAATTTGAGTTTGAAAAAAAAATTTTGAAAAATATGTTTTTTTTTTCGAAAATTTGAAAAAAAAGTTTAGAAAATTTTTTTTTCCAATTTTTTCTGAAAACCGCTAAAATGAGGTTTTCACAAATACCTAGAAACAACAAAAATTCAAATTTAACGCTCTAATAAACATTTTTCATCAAAAAATGCAAAAAATTGAAAAAAAAATTTTTTTCGAAAATTTTCAAAAAAAATTCGAAATTTTTTTTTAAATCTGAAAACGGCTAAAATTTGGGTTTTGAAAAGTTCTTGTTGTACCAAAAACAATGAAAAAAAATTTAATTTTAACGCTCTAAACAACCGTTTTAATCGAAAAAATTGAAAAAATTTTTTTTTTGAAATTTGAAAAAAAAAAATTTTTTTTTCATTTTTTTTCCTGAAAACCGCTGAAATTGGGTTTTCACAAGTGCTAACGTACTAAAAACAAAAAAAAACCCATTTTAACGCTAATATTGACGAATTTGACCCGGAAAATTTTTGAAATTTGAAAAAAAAAATTTTTTTTCGAAAATTTCCAAAAAAAATTTGAAAAAAAATTTTTTTCAATTTTTTTCAAATATTTTTAAAACATAGAAAACTGCTGAAATCTGTTGTTTATGAGTTTTCAAAATGTCTTTCACACTTATAAGCCTAATTTCAGCGAATACAAGCCAGAAAAAACCCCAACTCACCTTAGTCTTCGGATCGTCATCCTCACGGCTTCGCGTCTGCAAACCCATTCTAACCGAGTCAAATGGGCGGACAGGTAGTGGATAAGCCATGCGGCGCCTTTAAAAAGGCGCTTCGCGACCGGTAAATCGGTGAAAAAGTCAGCGATGACAAGAGAACACTTGGAGATGAGAGACCCATACGGTGTATCGGGTATTCCGTGGATTGGCAGGGCGAATTGGTTGAAAAAGTTGAGGAGAAGACGTCAGAGATGAATATTATGTGAGACTTCACTCGGAAGACTTGATAAGGGGCGTTAACCAGTTCAATTTTCTTAGTTTTTGTTGCTTTTTTGATTTGTTGATTTTCAGGTCGAAATTTTGCAATTTCCACGCATTTTTTGAATAAAAATGTATGTTATTGTTTAGTTTTTGATGTTTTTTACTTGTTTATTTCTTTTTCTGGTGAAAATTTCGTTTTTATCAGCGATTTTCTTATCATTTCTGAAAATCGCAGACTTCGCGGCCGTGGCCGCGCACTTGCATTTTCTAGTCCCCGTGTTGCAAGTGCGCTCCATTGCTAATCTTTTCATTAATTTTTCTCAATTTCCACCAAAAATCTTCAATTTTCGACCGTTTTTCCTCATTTTCCCCGGAAATTTTTGTTTTTAACAGGTTTATCAAATTTTTCCGCGTCTAAAAATGCTACATTCCATCAAAATCGTCCGTAAATCACTCCGAAAACGGCAAAAATCGAAAAACTTCAATTTTTCGTTTTTTTTCAGGCATGTCAGCGCTCTACTACAAAAAGCTGCGTCAACAGCAGAACCCCAACGCCTCCAGTAGTGAGGGTTCCGATTCTGATGAGGAAGTGGCGGTGAAAAAGGCGAAAATTCAGGTAAAATTTCATTTTTGCGAAAAAAATTCATTTTCGCTAAAATTTTTCAATTTTTCTAGAAAACCACCGCAGAAATCGTTGAGCTCAGCGACGATGACGATTTGTTTGTGATTGATCGTGATAACAATGAGGAAAAAGCGCAGGAAGGAGCATTTGAGGCTGTGGACTTGCTCGGCGCCAAGTATCTGGAGCCGTATGAGATGGATAAGGATTTGAAGGAGGTGGGGACATTGAAACTAGTGTTTAAAGCAATAATAAGAACGAATTCTAGCTTCTGGAAAAGTCTGTGGTCGGTCCGAAGTTCGAGAACAATCATCAGCCACAAGCCCGACTCCTCGGCAGAAATGCGGCCGCTCGAGCTAAAAAAGTGAGTTTTTTGGTGTTTTTTGAGTGTTTTCAATCCTAAAACATGTTGAAAAACCTTCTAAATCAATCGAAACCTCTATTTTTTTAGGCAGAACGTGAAAAAACCAAAGGCGCCGACTGGTTCAACCTCCCAGCCACCGAGCTCACCGACGAAGCGAAACGAGACTTGGAACTGGTTCAAATGCGCGGTGCACTCGATCCGTTGGCTCATTATCGTCGAAATGATAGGACAGTGTTGCCAAAGTACTTCCAGGTGAGATAATTTGAGAAAATCTTGAAATTTCAATAAAAAAAAATTTTTTTCGCCGATTTTCGAATATTTTCCCAAAATCAGATGTTTGAGGATCTGTTTGAAGGGGTTCCTGGTGGTTTTTAAAAGATACAAATAATGATAAAAACGAATCTAAGCTTCGCCTATCAATCCTGATAAAAATCTAAAAGATTCCAAGAGAATCGAAAAAAACTTTTTTTTCAACTTTTTTCCAAAAAAAAGTTTATAAATTTTTTTTTCAAACAATTTTCTAAATTTTATCAGGAGTTTAGAATATTTAAGTATTGTTAAAAACACATCTAAATTTTGTCTATCACTCTTGATAAAAATCTGGAAATTCCGACAAAAAAAAAATTTATTTCAGTTTTTTCCGAAAAAAATTAAAAAAAAAAACAATTTTTTTCGAATTCCTTAAATTTTTATCAGGAGTCTAGAAGATTCAAATGACGTTAAAAACAGATTTGACCTCTGTCTATCAATCCTGATAAAAATCTGAAAATTTCCGAAAAAACGAAAAAAAAAATGTTTTTTTCGAAAAAAATTTTCATTAAAAATTTTTTTTTTTCATAATTTTATCAGAAATCTAAAAGGTTCTAACAGTGTTAACAATAGATCTAAATTTTGTCTACCAATCCTGATAAAAATCTGAAAATCTCCGAAAAAAAACAACAAAAAATTTCAAAAATTTTTTCGAAAAAATGTTTTTTTTTAGAATTTTTAAAAATGTTATCAAGTTTGATAATAGAAGCTCAGGTTTTTATCGAACATCAGCATTGCCTATCCATCCTGTTGAAAATCTGAAAAATTCTGAAAAAAACGAAAAAATTTTTCAAAAAAAAATTTTTTTTTACATTTTTTTCCTAATTTCCGATTTTTTCAGGTCGGACGTGTCGTCGATGCTCCAGAAGACTTCTACTCGAGCAGAATGCTGAAAAAAGAGAGAAAGAAGACCATGGTCGATGAACTGCTCCATAATGAGGAATCGCTGGTGAAGGCGAAGAAAAAGTGAGTTTTTCACGAAAAATCAACAGATTTTGCACATTTTATCGTTCAGATACGCCGAAATCCGCGAAAAAGAGCAGAAAAAGAAGCGTGGAGCGTTCCAGAAATTCGGAAATCGTAAATCTCACAAACAGCAAAGAGAGGCGAAGATGAAGAATAAGAAGAAGTAAAATTCAAATTTTTATTTTTTTTCGTTTTTGCAGATTTTTGTTGAATTTTCCCTGATTTCCTTAATTTTTCCATTAAATTTGTTGATTTTGATAAGAAAATAATTTTTGTGATTTTTTTTTCAATTTTTTTCAATGGTTTTCAACCAGTTTTCTGTCTTTTTCGCTCTGTTAATTTTTTTTTCGCATTTTTTTACTAATTTTGTTTCTAAATTTGCAGTGAAATGTACGCCACAAGCACGCAAAAACGAGAATGGACGTATACACCGGAGAAATTGGCGCAGATTAGGTTGGAGGTTTGTGGAAAAAATTTTTAAAAATTTGAAAAAAAAAATTTTTTTTCAAATTTTTGTTTTTGGACCGATTTTTTCGATTTTTGGTGATAAAAATGGATTGAAAAAAGGATTTTAAGCCTAGAAATGGTCAATTTGACCAGAAAAATTGAGATTTTCGTAGAAATTTTTTCAGATTATGTGTTTTTGACAGAAAAATTACGAAAATGAGTAACTTGCGATAAAAATTTTTCAATTTTCGGTCAAATTTGAAATTTCTAGGCCTTAAATTTTCTCATCTAAAAGATTTTACTGAAAACATTCGAGAAAATCGGTCAAAAAATTCAGAAAATTTCGAAAAAGGTTGTTTGCTATCAAATTTTGCTTCAAATTTCGCAAAAAAACCGACTTAAAAAATTGAAAAAAGAGCCGCGACGCGACCGCAACGCCTCCAAAATTTCAAAACTCACAAAAAGATTTTAAAAAATCTTTCAGATCAATGAAAACTTCCGTCGAAAGTACGAATCAGTGGTGACTGCCGAAGAACGCGCAATTTTTGTGACTCCAGAAGAGGAACTTCGCATGTTGAGATCTATTGAGGATGCTGCGTTGAGGTATGTGTAATTAAAGCATCGTAAGTCGTTTCATGCGTATAGCAATTGAAAATAATGACAAGAGCGAAAAATTATTGTTGTACTAGATAAGCTGCATGGGTACTAGGAGTCAATGGACTCTCTCTCTGTTTAGATATATTTCTAAAAAAAAACAGACCAAATTGTGCTCGTGGGATGTTATAGTCTGTTTTACCTAATCAAATATAGATTTTCTAAAAATTCCTAGTCAAATTTTGCTCCTCGAAAGTCAATGCCTATTTTCCTTCCAGATTCGCCGAGAAATTCCGTCCGCACATCTGGCCATCCGTCAAATGGACCGCCTTCTCCTACTTCAAACGTGCCTTCCTCGTCTGGGTGCCTTCTGATACTTCTGTTAGGGTGAGTTTTGGCTTGGAAAATTTACCAAAAAATCTTGAACATCCAGGACATTCTTAAACGTGATGAGAGAGTCTAAATGACATTTGAAAAATTCTAGAAAATCCAAAACACTTTTTTTAAAATCCAGAATTTTTTTAAGCAAAAAAAAAAACAGCTCTGATATCGTTTGAAAAAATGCAGAAATTTTTTTTACAATCCTGAAAATCCCCAGAGCTCCCAAAAATTCAATTAAAAAATTCTAAACCTCAAAAAACGCTTTCCAGATAGTCAAAAATAGCTTGAAACTTTTTTAAAAACATCCAAGATTTTCCGAAAAATTTCTAAAAAATCCAGAACAATTTTAGAAGTGTCTAAAAAATTTTCAATCGATTCTAAGGGTTCCTAAAAAGTTTACGAAGTTCCGTTTTGGCTTGGAAAATATTCTAAATAACCCAAAAAAATTTATGCAGTGTCTAAATTGTCTCCAAAATTATAAAAAAATTTTGAAAAATTCTGAACCTGAAAAAAACGCTTTCCAGATAGTCAGAATATCTTGGAAAATGTTCAAAAACATCCTGAAGCTTTCGAAAAAAATTAAAAAAAAATACTGGAATTTTTTAGAAGGGCTCTGAAATTTTCAAAATCCATCCTAGAGCTTCGGCAAAATTCTAAAAAATTCAAGAAAAAATCCAAAGGGGTCTAAAAATTTTTTGAAAATAAACCTGAAAGTCACTAAAAAGTCCCCAAAGCTCCAAAAAATTCATCAAAAAATTTTCCAGATGGTGATGATGGCGTGTTTCTACCTGGCCATGAAAATCGACGAGTTCTACGTGACAATCGACGAATTCGTCGCCAACATGAACGTCGGAGAGCCCCGAAAAAACGCCGAACGCATTCTCAAGTTGGAACCGGAGCTCATGAAACTTCTCAACTACAATCTAACGGTTCATTGTCCGTATCGGTGAGTGAATTTTTTTGAATTAGACAAATGCAGCAAGTGCGCTCCACCGAACTCTCCGCTGAAATTCGGGAAATGAACGAATTTTTCTAGTTTTCGGTGGTTTTTGCTGTAAATTAAGACGAAATATGATGAAAAATGAACAGAGAATGCCTCAAAGCATCGGAGAAAAGTGAAAAATTCACAATTACCTAGTTATTCATTGCGAAAAAGCGATGTTTTTTATAACTTGGTGATTCGATCAATTTTTCCATTTTTCGTTGGTTAAAGTGATAAAATACTTTGGAAAACACTGTATTCTTCTGTTTCCTGTTTTTTTAGTACGATATTGAACGAAAAGCGACAGATTTTCCAAAATTTTGGGTCTCGTCACGAATACAGTAACTCAGTTGTTTCAGACCATTCGAAGGACACCTCATGGACATGAAAACGCGTATGCTGCTGTTGAATTTTGATCTGGAATCTATCCGCAGAGACTCGATGCTCTTTTTTCAGGTTTGCTTTGTTTTTAAAAAAATATTGAAAAATACAGTAACCCAAAATTTTCAAAAAAAAATTTTACAAATTTTTTTTCGAATTTTTTTGGATTCCTCGCTAATTTTTTCCGTAACAAGAGCTTCTGTAGGGTTACTGTACTTCGCAAATTCATTTAAAATCGTAAAAAAAATTCAAAATGGGTCCCGCCAGGAAAAAACTACAGCAACCCGAAATTTTCAAAAAAACATTGTTTTTTTTTTGAAAAAATTTTGCATTTTTTTTAGCTTTTTTCTCGCATGAAAACCATATTTTTGTATCGCTGATGTTCTAAATTTAAAAAAGACAGAAAAGTCTGAAAAAATGGTCCCGCCACGAAAACTACAGTAACCTGAATTTTTCAAAAAAAAAATTTTTTGTTGAAAAATTTTGGATTTCTAGCTCTTTTTTTCGAGGCTAGTAATCTTTTTGGAGTTACCATTGTTCTCAATTAGAAAATCTAGAAACTGGATTCCGCCACAAAAACTTCGGCAATCCGAAATTTTCAAAAAACTTACAAAAAAAATTGAAATTGTTTTCCTACCTTTTTCTTTCGTGTATAGGTCTCATCGCAAGATTACAGTAGTTGCTAATTTGTTCAGAAAGCAAAAATAGAACAATGGGTCCCGTCACGAAAACTACAGTAACCCGAATTTTTCAACAAAAAATTTTTTTTTGAATTTTTTTCTCGATTGTTTAAAGATTTCTAACTCATTTTTGATGGATAAAAGCAGCAAATCTCCGTTTCTATCCTTCTTTATCAACAAAGAAACATGATTTCGCAAAACATTTCATAATTTTTTCAGAGAGCCCTCCAAACCGACATCCTCCTCATGTACCCACCATCACAAATCGCCTTGGCCGCCATCAATTTCGGTCTTCATGCTCAAGGTTTGTCGAGTTAAACGCTTTAAAACTAACCCAACTAACCCAATCTAACCAATTTCACGATTTACATTAAAGTTCCAGGCAAATCCGACGAAATTCTTCGTGAATTTCTTCGAAAAGTTCTTGGCATCGAAGAGGACTCTTGGGCGGCTGGAAGCACTCGTCCGGAGGATCTAGAGACGTTGGAGAAGACTGTGACGAGGTGAATTAAAAATTTTTTTATTTTTTTTGAAAATTTGAAAAAAAAATTTTCGAAAAAAAATTTTGAAAAAAAAAATTTTTTTCGAAAAAAAAATTTCTTTCAAAACTCATTATGATTGATATGAATCAATGCAGAATTTTACGCTAATAATTTTCAATGTAACAAGATTGTCAAAAACTCAATTATGGGATGATTTTGAAAAAACAAATTTTTTTTTGAAAATTTTGGAATTCAAAAAAAAATTCAAAAAAATTTTTTTTTTCTGAAATCCTATTATAATTAGTATCAATCGATGCAGAATTTTATGCTAATTTTAATAACATTTTTCATATTTTCTAAAACTCAATTTCAGTGGATTTAAAAAAAATTTCAAAAATTGAAAAAAAAATTTTTTTTTTCAAAAAATTTTTTTTTCAGAGTCGGCCAAATCATGCGAGAAGTCGAACGGACCTTTGTTCCAGTGCCAGAACAAGAAAGAGAAAGTCATAAAGTAAGGAAAAAAACTGTTTTTGAAGTAAAAAACACTAAAAATCCATTTTTTAGAGCCAACTCTCGCAAGTCGCCAAACTCATCCCGATCCTCGACGAACGCCGCAAAGAACAGTGGATTGCGGGCGGTGGAGTCGGCCTGATGCCCGGAGAACAGCCAGAACAGCCTGTGGACTCGGATGATGAGTAATCCCATCGAATTTCCGCTTTTTAAAATTAAAATTAAATTTTCGGTTTTTCCAATTTCCAATTTTTCCCTGTTTTCTCCAGTAATTTTCGGGTTTTTAGTGATCTTTTCGCATTGTTAAATGAAGTTTTCAAGCATTTGTCAATTTTTCAAAGTGTTTTTCAATAAATTTCCATCAAAAAATGCTATGAAAATTAAAAATTTAAAAAAAAAATTTTTCAAAAAAAAGTGTTTTTTCAATTTTTTCTATCAATTTTTCAAAGTGTTTTTCAATAAATTTCCATCAAAAAATGCTATGAAAATTCAAAAAAACTGCAAAAATGTTTTTTCAAAAAAAAAAAATTCAAAAAAAATGTTTTTTTTTCTTCAAAAAATTTTTTTTCTTTTTTTTTCTCGAAATTTTCTGTTTCGGCCCTCTCATCAGACAGATAAAAATAAAAAGAGTGATTCCATGAGCAAGCGGGCGCTCATCAGTGATGACTTGCTCATAGAGGAATCACTCATCAAATTGAAATTTTTTTTTTTCGATTTTTTTTTTGAATTTTCCAGATTTTTATCAGAAGTCTAGAAGATTTAAGACAAGTTGTCTGAAAAAAATCAACTTTTCGTGATGAGGCTGGGAACAGATGCGCCGAATTGCTTGTCCAGGGCTTATATCTCTGTGTTAGACACCCCTATGGGA